>JBCEWC010003021.1:0-31876 GCA_038996855.1 Solanum aculeatissimum | reverse complement strand
TGTTTAATTTTTTTAGGTATCAGTGAAACTAACTGATAGTTTATAAATGTGTGTTATGTATCAGCGAAATAGCAAAATATGAGAATTTTAGTAATTTTTTTAAATGATAGGGATTAATAGTAATTAAGTTTATAAATATCGTGTATTTGTGTAATTTACCCATATTTTTTACTGATTTATAATATATAGTCACAATAATTTTAAACAATATTAGATATTAAAGAACAAAGAAAGTATTTTAAAACTTAGTAAGAATTTTGAATTATATGACCTGCATTTTAACTCAACTCATCTCAGTTCAAATAACTTTTGAGCGAGTCACTAAGCTCTCTCATTATTAACTCAGTTAGTTTTAATCTGTTAACCCAATCCCGTTGATTGACACCAGTAACCGGAATAAACAAATTATTTGGCTAATGTGACTACTCAAAATCAAGTCGATTGGACGTGTTTGAGCTAAAATACTATTTTTTCGGGTGTGTATGCTATAGCTAGCTTAGAAATATTTATAGCTCAATTGATTAATTACATAATTTTTAAATCTATTAATAAAATTTAATTCTCGATCTTGTAAGCCTCTTCCTTATTTTCTACCTCCATTTTTATAAAAGGAAAAAAAAAGGATAGCTAGCATGTAAGGTACAAGTTCGGTATGATTCACTTATTAATTAATTTGGTCCAAATTGTATATAATTGAATAAAAGTTCACTGAATAATTATGTGCATATAATAAATTTAAAATTTTAAATCTGCTATTTTACTTAAGTTTTAAAATGGAATTATTAGTTGTAAAATTGGTTTCTGGGAAACAAACTGTTAAAAAAGTGACAGAATTGATTACCACGAGTTGTAAACTTGTTATGCAACTACAAATGAGATGTCTAAAAGAAAATTTACGTTTGTAAATGATGATGCTCTTCTAGCTCATCCACATTAAAATATTATAGCCATTTGAATTTTATAGTAAATATCTGCAAATGCACTTTGCCATCTCTAACTGGAAGGAAATTGTTACTCAACCATTTGACTAATCTTTCTCTTAATGTTCAAAATAATACTCGTATTTTTAGTTGCTTACAAAATTTCAAGTTTCAAACGTCATCGTTTTTCTAATAAAATGATTACTATATTGTTTCTTGACAAGAAATACTTTTTGGTACATTTAAATTAGGAGACACAATCTATTTTGAATCGATTTCATTTTTTTTATTTTCATTATAATCCTGAGGCTATATTAATTTTGACCCTAATTGTGCACAAGAAAGAAAATTGAAAAGACGTGAAAGGGACAAGATCCATCGGGTCTAAAGAATCTATCTATCTTCAGTGGAAATTAATTTAGACGTGTAGTGTGAGACTTGTAGGGTCCCATGTCAAATATTTTAAAAAAAAGGAATAATCCATTATAATCCTAAGATGTGTGGGGCAAAGGCAAAGCTAAGTGAGAGTTCAAATCAGTCAAACTTAATAACATTTTGTATTTATGTTTAAAAAAGAAAGAATTTTTAACTGCTAATTTTGACTTCACATACCCTTGTATTAATATTTTTTTAAATTTTGTGTCAAATTAAAATGAGATAAATAAATAAAAAGAAGGAAAGTGGTTACTTTTTTGTCAATCAAATAAAAAAAAGTGAGAGATGCATGCAAGAATAATAATCCATTGTGTGGCTTTATCACCACATTCATAAGTAGATGATTTTCTAGTGTGCGACAATTTTTCCCCATTATATCATATCATCTACATTTTCCAATTACCCTTTCAACACATATATGTGGGTCCCATTGATGGGGATTTGGGTGGGACCCTACCTCCACTAGCATTTTGTGCTTCAACAACCTGCTCCAACTTTTTATTTCACTAAAAAATTTATTTCTTGTATTGAAATAAAGGTACAAAATTTAAGAAATAAAAAATATTTTTTTAAAGATATGAGATTTATGGAATTACACATCATTATAGACAAAATAATAAGTTTATATTTGAATTATTTTTAAAATTGAATTTAAAAATATGAATAAATAATAAGATAAAATAAAACGAAAGAAATTTAAGATCGAAAATGTTAAATTTAACTCATGAAACAATAACTTTGCCAATTTGCTTAGACTTAGGACAATTGGCTAGGCATATATATTCATGGGGAGTTCATGATTTTATAACAATGTGTATCTTTTTGGGGGCTAACTAACTTTTTATTAATCAACCAAGAATATTATTTTACATACCCATAGCTAAGTAAACACGATATAGCAATCTAATAGAAAAACTCAAACGCCTTCAACAACAGCTAATGACAAATATAAGCTAATTTTTAGCTATCATAATCCACTAGTTATACTTAATTATCTTCAAAAGTTCCCTGATTTCTCTCCATCCACACGACATGAATACATTTATTGGTAATAAATTTTTCTTTTTAGTAGTTATTACTATAAAAATATTTAGCGACAATTGAGTTAATGTCATTATATTCAAAATAGTTGATACCTTTAGCGGCATTTATATTTATTATTTCTATATAAACTGTGACAATTATATCATATCACTAAATTATTTTCATAAAATTCTTTAATTGTTGTAGTGATACTTGGTGTACACTAATTTAAAGATTTAAGACTTGCCCTTAGTCTTAGGCGTGAAGATCCTGTTGTCCAAGCTAAGTGTTTCTCCCATACACTTTATACTTAAAAAAAAAAGTATTTTAATATTTAGTTGTTGAGTGAAAAATATATATATACACAACATACGATTAAAAAATTAGAGCAAACAACAACATTATATTTCCCTTTAATGAAAAATTGCTTTCATAATAGTACTATTAAAGATCAAAATGAATTCCTCTTTTTCTTCGTACCAAACATACTTGTACGTGTAAGCTCCAACAGGACCATTACTGCCATAACTTGTTTATTTTTTACTTTTTTGTCTCAAGTACTTAAGAAGAAATGATGGAAAATGAAAGGAGTACATAGTATAGACCTTTAATGATTTAGTGTTGGATTTGCCAATTAGAGGAAACCATCTTTTTTAAGTATGACCATAGTAAAACTTAAACTACTTATTGTTGCTTTTCCTACAATGTTATGAATTGATGTAATGATGAGAAATTTTGAATTGAATACGAAATAAATTAGCTTTTTTCACAAATCTTAGTACATTGAAGCCCACGTGTATTGGTTCTCTCATATATTTTTTTCTCCCTTCAACCATAAGTTTCATATTTCATCATCAAAAAGCTTGGCAAAAATAAAAATTAAAGAGCCTATACACTACATTATTATTTGAATAATTGAAGGAAAGACACTTTTAGGATATCTATTTACATGTGGCTTATGGACAATTGATGATCATAATTCATACCCCATTTTTGGTGTCTCCCAAATGCCAAATTAGGAGAAATATTCTGGATGTTTCTAAGGATTACATATATAATTGGCCGGACCGCTCTCCACAACAACAAAAAGGGGGGGGATTTTTTTTAATAAAAAGAAAATGAGTACATATATAGGTAAAATGGGGTTGGATCATTATTCTCTTTTCTTTTATTTTTAAATTATTGTTTTTTTAAGTTAGTTTATTCTACTAACCTATACGTTTCAGCTTGAGAATGAAATTAGTAATCAACTTGACTAGGATTCTCTCATAAACGAACATAATATAATGTTCAATACAATGTCGGTTGATGATATTCTAAATCAACTTAATTTTTTTGGGTTTCTTCGTTACAAATAATACACTTCAATTCGCCTGATCTCTCGTATCAAATTGTACGTGTTATTTTTATTAATAATTAATAACAATATAATGTTCCGATATTACAATCTAATACTTTCTTGTCGTAGGAAACTTTTTAAGAAATTCTTCGTTAGTGATTGCACATGATTATTTTTTTCAGTTTAGTCAACTTTATAAGAGCAAATCAGAAAAATCGATCGAGATATCCCAATTGATTTTCAAACTATACTCAAGATCAAAGAGAAGAACGAAATTTATGATAATATTTTTTGATATATTATTTTTATATTTCATACATATATTATGAAAAGAACATATGTGTTTCTCCTTTTCGAATAAATGTTTAGCGAGATTTGATCAATCATTAGCAGTGACATATCCGCTATAAGTAGGATGATAATTTTATTATGTCATAAATTTAATTTTTTTGAGAAATATAATTAATCATAAAAACAAAATACTAAATCATCTGTTATCATGTCAAAAAAAACATAAATAGACCACTCCTCTTCTTCTTGGCCTCTAATAAATAGTTTGGCTACTTTTTTTTGTTTTGGGGGTTGATGCTTCACTAAAACTTGGCCTCTAATATCATTAGTTTTGCTTTCAAGTTACCCTTTAAGATGATGACCATAATAATTTTTCCTTTTAAATTTTTTTTCTGACCTCAAATTCTTTGGTTTTCTATCGATTTATTTAATTCCTCAGCTGGTCCCTATCTGAATATTTAATACTTCATTTTAGGAGTGACAAAACAGGTAAATTATTTAGGTACTTATTCAGATTATCCATTTTAAACGAGTTGGGTATCCAATTTATTTAAGATGAATAAAAAATGAGTAAAACTCATATTTACCTATTTTAAAAATAGATAATTTAATGGGTAATATAGGTAAAAAAGACTCATTCATAATATAAATTAATTTTTTATTGGAAGAACTTGGGGTGAAAGAGGGTAAGAATTTTTTTTTTAATTTTTTTAAAATTAAATTAACATTTTATTGTGAGGGGAAAAAATATATTTTTTAAAATATTTGGGGGTAGGGGTGTGCATCTACCGGTTCGGTTTTATACATTGTTGGTTCGTTTTATTGATTTTTTATCTTTAAATATGCTAAACCAATAACAAACCAATAAAATAATTTTCATCGGTTTTCGATATATCAGTTTTAAGTTCTTAACAGTTCGAGTTTCGATTTACTCAATAAGAATTTGCATTAACAAAAGCAGATGGAGTACGAAAGAGTAAAGATTAAATACTAAAGTGGGTAACTAATCACTTAAGTACGATAAACATTAAAATAGGTAAACTACTGCTATAGTGTTCTATTACTATTAAATTACTAATATTTAATATTTATTAAGGGATAAAATAGTAAATTGTAACCGATAACCAATAGTAAAAATTGAGATCGAACCGATAACTCAATAATTTTTTTCAAAACCATTAAAAACTCGATAACCCAATAACAATAAATCAATAACGTTTTTATCGTTTCGATTTATCGGGCGGTTCAATTTTTACACACCCCTATTTGGGGGGTAGGGGTGGGGTTGTAAGAAAAATTACATTTTTTTTAGTAGGTGGGGGGCGAGGAGACGCTCAAGGGTTGGAGGGCGCTCGGGGTGGGGGCGGAAGTTAGAGGTAAAAAATTTAAAATTTTGTTTTTGAAGAAAATAAATTAATTTTTGTAAAACTTTTTTTAGGGGTCCGGAGGGGGGTGGGGGTGAGGGTGGGGGGGGGTAGGGAGTTTGGGTGGGCGGTAAAAAATTTTTTTTGGCTAAATGTTTTTTTTTTACATTTTATTTTGTATAGGGGGCCCTCGAGGGTGGAGGTGGGGTGCGAGGGTTCGGGGTGAGGAATGATTAAAGATTTATTTTTGAAACTTTTTATATGATCCCTACTATAATATGGGTATCCGTATTTACCCATATTATCCATTGGGTAACTCGTTTTTACCCATTTAAAATATGAGTCAAGTTGAGTATTTTATCTATTTTTACTTAACTCATATTTGATCGACTCAATTCGCTCGTTTGCCACTCCTATCTCGATCGATCCTTTCTTATTCGGACAATTACTTATTTCACATTCTTTTTTCATATTTCTTCGCTATTAATCGAACTTAGATTTGCTATCATTGGCCGTAGAAAGATGATGTAAAAAACAAGTCTAGTTATTATTGTTAGGTTCAGATTTTTTTTTTAACATGATGTGATATTATTTATGGGGAAATTACATATATATATATATACAAAAAAGTAAAATATTTACAAAAAAAGTAATCCATATTTTATTTACATAAAAAATAGCCCAAAATCACTGATACTATACATGACTATACAATATGATTTGTCAAAAGTTATAGAAAGTATACACTTCTATACAATGTATATTACTTATACATGGGCTATACACAAAATATACATTATGATACACAAATATACACCGACTATACATATCTATACAACGAGGGCTATTCTTTTTGTAATTTTTTAAGTTTAGTGTCTCTCAGTGTAATTTTACCATTATTTATTTTGTCTTCGTGCAATTTCTCACATGTTATAATGACATATAGCTTATTTTTAGGAACTAATACTTGATTTTATTTGTACATCCGACAATCTCCTTCTAATTGAATACTAAAATTTTATATGATGCATCATGAACTAAGTTTGAGTGACCTATAACTTTATGAGATTATCTGAAGGTTAATTATTGTTATCCATATCATTCAGGCATTTACAATCATCAAAATTAAGTAAAAAAATTTTGTTTATATATCGTCTCTTAAGTTATTGATAAAGATGGTAAATCATCTTAAAGACGGACAAATACAATATGTATTGGTGTCAGCATCACTTAAAACTGCCCAAAAATACTCATGTTAAGAGTATTTTGAATTACTTTAATCTAAAAATTACATCTATTATTTTACTATCAAATAAGTCGTAACAAGAACTAGATAGACCTTTTCCCTAGCAATATATAGTCATGTCTCCTTGTAAGGCCCAGGAAGCATTTTGAACTTTTGGAAGTTTCTCATTATCTTTGTCTAATGTTTAATTTAATTAATTTATTAGGTAGAATGGTTGATATGCAGACAAATATCAAACGAACCAACATTATATTCCTGACTTGTTATACAAGTACTCAATAATTTATTTATAATACGTGCCTTTCCAAGTAACCTAGCGGTCGAAGAGTTAGAGTAATATAAATTTGGTGAATATTGGTAGGGCTACATGAACGATATGAATTATGAATACAGTCAAATATAATAATTTTGACTTAAATTTTATACATATATGATATAATTAGTTTAGTGACGTGTCAAACCTATTAAAAATCAAATGTGGAATACACCTATGATAGAAAAAATACTTGTTTATTAATCAAAATGTATACATATTGAGTCTGAACATCATAACTATAAAAACAAAATACAATTTGAGTGACACCAATACAACTGCAAAGTTTTAAATAGAATCACCTTTTCAATATTAAGTGTGTCTAAAATAACTCTAATTGGGCCTTTTTAGATGTTATTTATTTCAAAAGAAAATCTCTATTTCATTATACAATATTTAAGTATGTCGATCCTTTTTTACACTTCTAAATTTTATACAAAATTAGACTAATCATATTACACATTGACTATAATGATTCTTTAGATGGAACCTTTATTCACTGGTTGACTATTCAATTCATGTGAAGTTCACATCTAATAATCTAAAGCCTGAGATTGATTTAGAAAAATTGAAAATAAAATATGGCCTTTTATTGAAAAAAAGGGTGATTGGCACTAAAGCCTCTATCTTGGGAGTTGGGGTGGGCACTAAATTTTGCCCCTTAAATATTCAAAGTAATAGAAAAAATGGTTGTTAGGACGAAATGATTTTATTGGATTGACAAATTTTGGGATGGAACCTGATCCTATTTTAGAGTAAGTCAGTATATAATTGATAGTGATATGTGTCTGCAAATAACTAATTCTAGTGGTGCTCGAGTATTGACCATGTGGCAGGTCCACTAGCCAATAATATTGTAACAAATGGTGCAGTCTAATGTGTGGTCCCAGTGGTCTCAAAAGTTTGTTATTCCACAATTAATGCCTTGGATATATATTTCAAATGTGTGTGAGAGAAGACTATCCACTCCAAGACATTCACAACTGAAATATCATCTTCTCCATTTCTGGAAATACACTGAAGAAAGCAGCCATGGCGTTGAAGCTTCAATGTTCATCTCAAATTTTCTTTAGTCTTATTTCCTTGTTCTAAATGTGAAGCAGATCCTCGTTTATAAAGGATTCTGGGGTTTTGCTTTGAAATTCCTCTTCGGTGTTTTGCTTGTGTTCTTAGCTTGGGGTAACTAGGAATTGGTTGCATTGTTGCGACCTTAGTGAAGAGAGTTTCATTTGCTTGTAAGGGAAAAAGAGGTTTGTGGATCAACCCTAAAGATTGTAAGAGGTTACAATCATTTCTGCTCCTTAAAGTTAATGGAATTTAGACTAAAATCCTATGTATCAGGTAGTGATTTTACCTTCCTTGAGCAAGGAGGGTTTCCACTCTAAATCTGTTGTATTTAACCTTCTGTCATTTTTTATTTTTTGTATTGAGGGACCTGGTCCCTTGGTAAAGTAGACGCATGCAGGCCAACAATGGGCGAAAATACTTTTGACATAATTTTTTTTTTAAAAAAACATGCAAGACACAAGTTATGCCTCATAAGGTAAAAAAAAAATTGCAAGTCGTAGCTTAGTTCCTACATAAGTTATGTCGATAGATGCATAAGTTCAGATTTAAAACCCACAAAGTTATGTCTTAAGAGACGTGACTTAGTCCTACAAAACTTATGTCAGGTTAGATAAAAATTCTCCAAACTTATGTGTTGCGAATTTGATACTACATAACTTATGTCGGATAAGGAAAAACTTCTTCAAACTTTGCCTTATAAAATTAACTAGTCTTGTTATTCGCGCTTTGCGCGTGATCAAAGCGTGTACCTCGTTTGATAACAAACATTATAAAAAAAATTAAATTTAATTATAAACTTATCAAAAGATAAATAATTCACTAATTTTGATAAATTATTATTTATAAAGATCCTATATATAGAGAGATTTTATTACTAATTAGAATTTTCCTTAGTCACTGTAAGATATTTTCTTGATTCAAATAAGGAAGAAATAAAAATCTATCAAATAAGGAAGATTTACTAGAAGTCCTTATTTTATCACTTTTTTCATATATTTTAAAAGTCAATATTATAAATATAATTAAATAATAATTTAAAGAAAATAATGAAAAAACTATTTTATCATATTTTTAATATAGTATAGATTCATAGTTAACGATATTTTAAGGAACAAATTTTCATTAAAAGAGAAGTAGGGGTATTTGGTGCAAAAACATGAAAAAGAAAAGAAAAATGAGTAGAAAGGCTTTTGGGCTTTTGTTGGACCTTTGTCAACGAGACATAGCCTGAGGCCCATAGTTAAAAATGGGAATAGATAAGAGTGCAAAGCCCATTATGACCCTTCTTTGCTTCTGTATCGTATGACCCTTGTAGCATTATAGGTTTATGATATAGTTGCTCATTAATGGCAATTTTTTTGAGATTTTTGTTTTATAATAAAAAAGCCATAAGTTATTATCATTCCAACTATTTCATATTATATTTTCGATCGATATTTGTCGGCGTGATTTTTTTTTTACAATCACAAAAAAATAATTTTAATCATGAAATTGATGCACTCCATTGTTCCGCTAAAATTAAATGGATCTAATCTATAGTGCAGGGAACCTCTTTTAATCATTTACTATAAAAAAGCTAAAATTAGCTACGAGCTTTCAGCTAACATAATTCTTCATTAATTAAATAAATTAGCGATAAATTTTATTGTCTAGTTGTTGTGACTTCCTCTTTTTAGCAGTGATTTTATGTATATTGATTGATTATACTCTGTCCCACTATATAAATACTCTTTCCGTCCAATTTTAGTTATGGGTGGTTTCATTAAAAACATAACATTGTTAATATCATAATTGAAAATGCACCAATTTAAAAAAGAAAGAGGTCTATTATATTAATTAGTGTTCCAAGTGAAATAATAGAAATTACTTTCAGTCTAAAGTTGGCATGGTTTTTCATGTAGACTCCCAACTTTAGGGGTGTTTTTAGTGAACACATGTATCCAGTATTTGTTCCAATTAGATACTTTTTGCTAAGTTTAATGAAAAATTGTGCCAACTAATTTAGCTGTAATTATATATTAATATTCAAAATGCAATATCTTTTAATTCTAGAATAATTAATACTAAGAGCAAAACTAAAAAAAATTATTAATTCCCTTTAAATTATCTAAATTATTAATTATTTTTAATATACCTGACAACTAAAATTGAATGGTGAAAAATATGATTCTTTTTCCCCTTTCTCGGCGTAGGGCTATTTTTGTGCCTTCTTCCTGCTTAGATTAGGGCTATCTCTGGCTATCTGCTTAAATGGCTTATTCTTCAACAACTGTATACACATATAGTTACTAAATACTAGGAGGACAGAAATCCATATATGTAAAATAAAAAGGGTCCCCACTTAGTTTAGCTGCAGTACATAATATTGACCCTTTTTTTGCTTATTAATTACTACATATTTAAGTTAATTGGGGCTTAAAAACATGTTTGGACCAACTACGACCATATGTGAATTAAACTATTAATGAAGAAAATATCCCTCAATTTCAAATTTTTTAAGGACATATTTGGATCTTTTTCATTTTTTAAAAGCTTGGCTTAAATAATAAAAAATTATGTCAGCAGACTAAAAAAAAATCACATAAATTAGTTAAGTGGCTTTGTAGGTGAAAAATGAAAAGCATAACATATTTTTTTTCTTTACTTGCAAAATTGAATATTCAAATTAATTATGAATCGTCCCGTCAATCACGTTGCAGCAGGCAAGGTGCATCGAATTTGATTGTTGATAATGGATGGATTTTTCAAAAAAAAGAAA
This sequence comes from Solanum aculeatissimum, assembly GCA_038996855.1. Taxonomy (NCBI): domain Eukaryota; kingdom Viridiplantae; phylum Streptophyta; class Magnoliopsida; order Solanales; family Solanaceae; genus Solanum; species Solanum aculeatissimum. The sequence goes on along the minus strand of JBCEWC010003021.1, from coordinate 21,119 downwards.
ACTATAGTCTAGTATGGACATTTACAATTTGACTAGATTCTGTGTGTTAGTGGAGCTAGAAAAAAACATAGGGATAAACAAAAAGTCCACTTAATGGAGGGAAAAATCAGAAGAGAATAAAACTGTACCATTTCAGTCAACAATCAAATAATGTACCAGGTTTTTAATGTGTATATCTTTGACTCATGCATGTCTTAATGGAACTAATTCCTTTACCTCAGCTTTCACAAACTCAATGGACATGAAAAGCTTACTATGATCGATGTGTTTCCAATAATTTGTTTTTGATACTTAGTTTACACTCTGCAATTTAACATTATTAGTATAATATGATGATAAGAAGTTGATTATATATGTTAATCATACAATCAAATTATATATACCATTTTATAAAAAGATTGATGTTGGAAGTCCAATGTGAATTTTCAACAAACGTTATCATCATAACACCATTAAAAATACGGAACTTTTGAGGAAAAATAATCTGTGAAGAACGCTTTCAACAAATAAATTATTGTTGAAAATTTATAACATTTTTATTAGTGTCTGAATCAACTAGTGCCATAACTCATGCACAGACAAGAAGTAGGTCGAGACTATTTAGAAAAACAATGCATAATAAACATAATTTTTTTTTAAAAAGAACTACTTAAAATGAAAAAACTTTCCAATTCAGATTTGGATTTGCAAATTGATAAGTGACTCTAGATCAACCAGGGCGGAGCCACCAATCCACCATGGTAATTACAAGTTCGGCAGAAACCAAAAGCTTAAGGATTAAGTATTTATGTCGAAAAGTTCATATGACATACTATTTATTAGATCTAAAAGTTTTTTCACCATGAACCACCCAAAAAATACAAAAATTTACGATTCAAAGTCCATAAACTAAAAATTCTGATCCCGCGTAGACGGTTGGCGGCCGCTAATGTAAACCTAAAATGCTTAAAAGAGGCAAGGTGATAGAATTAAGTGGGGTGTATAATGTGATAGAATAAAGTTGTAAAAAACGTGAGATGAAGCTTTTTAGAATGTGGTGTGTGTGTTATATGAAGAGGAAAAAGCAAATTGTCAGTGTAAAAGAAGAATATCCCCACCCCACACATAAAATAATTAGTAATAATATTGAATCGACATGAGCTTAGCCTAGTAGCATGCTTCCCAATAATTTTCAGCTTTGTAAATCATCAGTACTTACTCAATTATTTTTTTCATGGATATATACTGACAACAAGAATCTTTTCTTTTTTCTCTGTCTCACCCTATCTTTTCTTTGTGGTCACCATGTCAAGAGTATCAATTTAGGCCTTTTTTTTTTACAAATTAATTAATCCAACTTGTGTTTATTCATCAATTAAAGTTAAAACTATGACAGTTAAAATGCCACATTATGTTTACCCATTTAGAGAGAATCTATAACTGTCTTTGGTTTTATCCTTGAGATGTATCCAAAAAATAGTATATTCCTTTTTTCCCATATTAAACAGAAACTATTATTTGAGGATTAGTTAAAAACATTTCAAAATCGGTTTTAACTATTAAAAAAATTGATTTTGATTTATAGGTACTTTTTTTTTTTGTAGTTTTTGAATATATGTAAAAAAAATATAAATTGCAAATATTTTTTAATTTAACCATTTAATATCAGAAATCACGATAAATTCATTAGATTTTCAAGCGAAAAATCGACCAAGCTTAAGATAAACTAGCTACTATTTCAATTATCAGGATATCTCGGTTCATTTGGGGTCAAATTCACATAGGAAAACAAAAATATTGGTATGGAAAAATCATAAACAAGAGCAAAAATGATGAAGGAAATAATAATTAAACAAGGAAACGGCATGGCCAACTTAATAAAATGATAATAATCATATTAAAACAACAAAGTCTCCCTCTCTTCTATACCCAAATATACCCCAACCATTTTCCCCTAAGCTACAAGGAGGACGAATTTCTCAGAAATTGAAAAAAAAAAAGTTATCATTGTTGGTCAATTCCTCTTGTATGAAGACTCCAACATTGTAACCCCCACCCAAAACCTAATACACATTCTGAAAAAACACATCAAGAAAAGTTGCAATGTCATGCATCTATATACATACAAAATAAGATTAAAATTAAAACTAACTCACTGGAACTAGAAAGCAGCTTCTTCTTCAACTCTCTGAATGTTGTACACTTCATGATAAAGCTAACTTGATATTGTGGTGGGATGAATAGGATCCGAGGTTCCTCTCAGCGCAAAATGAGACAGACTTTTTCAACCTTTTGACTTTAAAAATTAGTAGGGATGAAAATTTTCTTGCAGCTGACATGATCGCTCCGATCCAACTCCTCCCATCAATATGAAGTCATGTTGTCTTCTTCTTCTTTTTTTTCTTGTTTTCTTCTATAGTCTTGACATTTTAGTAGAAAGGAGAAAAAGAAGTCATGTTGTTTGGATCCTTCAAAAATGCCGCTGGATATATATCTATATGACATGAGTACAACGACATTCTTGGAGGATCCGAACAACATAGGGGAAAAAGTACCTACCTAGCTAGGAAAGACACATGTTAATAAACATGAGAGGGAGATCAAGAAGAAGAAAAATAAAGAAAGAAAAAAGACAAATTAAATTAAATGTACTTGTCCTAGATGAGAGAAGGGACTGAATTAGACCCCATATTAGAAGGATCAAGCCAAGCACCATTCCAAGAAAGTGAAGGATCAGAGGAATTAATAATTTGTTCATGAATCTGTTGATTTGAAAGATCCATTTTCTCTTCTTTCAACATTGTGATCCCATTTTCACCACCTTCATGAAGAGTATTATCATTGTTGTTGTTGTCCCCCCTTGACATTTGCAATTCCTCATAATTAGGAGCCAATAAGTTGTGAAAAGTGTTACCATTTATATTGGACATGAACTTTTGTTGCTGAAGGCTTGAAGCTATAAGAGAAGCCATAGTTGAAGTTGATGATGAAGATCCAAACATATTGGGGTAGCTTGAAAGAAGTGAAGTAGTAGAAGTTGTACAATTACTAGTACTCATGACATGAACATCTTGGATTTGCTTAATGGGATTGAACCCACCATGCCCATAATTATTATTCTCACCCATATTGATCACTCCTCCAGAAGAATTAGAAAACCCTAGCCCGATACGCCGGTCCATTAATCCCTGGATACCATCTGTTAGAGAATACACTTGTCCCTCATCTACTCCTCCAGCATGACTCGAAACCCTAGAATTGAATAGCCTTGCAAATGGAATGTTGAGATCAGACCTCTCATTAGTCAACCCATAAAATAAAGAGTTAAGATGATTTGGTGAATTTGTAGTAGATAGATGATCAATACTATTATTATGAAGTTGATGATGGTGGTGGCTAGGGTTTGCATTAGAAATATTTGGAGTTGAAGTAGTAACTGTATCATGGCTAATAGTAGTAGAAGAAGAATTATTTGATGATCTCTTGATTCTTTTGTTCTTCCTACAGCCACCTCCAACTGGTACATTCCTTAAGGTTCCTCCTCTTGTCCAATACCTTTTACATGCCTTGCAAAAGTGTCTTGGCTGAGACAAACTATAATTGTTGTAGTAACAAAACTTGGTATTCGACGAATCGCAACGAGGACATTTAAGATGTTGCTGTTGTTGTGACGGATCTTGAATTGGTTTCTCCATATCTCTAGTAGTATTAATAGTACCATTTGTGTCCATCGTCAAATTGTTTTTCTCATCTATCTGAAGAAGAAAGAAAGAAAGAAAATATTGTATGTTATTAACAATCGAAATTAATGAAAGAAGAAGATTGGATGAAGGGTAGGTTTAGGGTAAAAATAATGACAATTGACAAGAGGAATATGTAGAGATATTCTAGTTCCAAAAGCTACAAGACAAAGATGGGGTCATGGGGGTATTTAGTCTAATAATTGAGAAAGAGAAAGGAAAGAAACCTGTGGCCATATTTGATTAGTAGTGGAAGAAGAGATGAGTACCATCTTCTCACACTCTCCCACCATTTTTCTTCTTTCACTAAAAGGAATCCTTTTCAAACAAAGAATAAGCAGACAAAGTTAGCTAGGTGGAGACGTGAGTCTTCTTTCTTGACGGTTTGAGACAAATATATATATATTTACACAAAACAAAAATATAAAGTACTCTATTAATTAAACAAACATTGTTTTGTTTGTTAACATCATTCTTTTTTCCTAATTTCACGTGAAGGGTAAGGACTAGAATAAACTTCTGTCGTCTATTACTTTAATATAAATATTTACTCCATCTCAATTTAAGTGCTTGTATATATATGTTAGACGCAAACGAGCTTTCTTTCTTTATCACAGTATTTTAAATCTTTTATATATTTAAATTATACATCAATTATTATAATTTATAATATATTTTTTTGTAGTTTTTTAATTAGCTAGGCATAATATAAATGTGTCATTTAATTTAATTGTAGTTGACATCTATGACATGTAGGACGTGTATATCTACTTGTTCAACATTTGCTTGTGCACAATCAAAATTAGAAGACGTAAATGTCATCCCAGATAAATTTAAAGAACATTTTATTTATTATTCTTTTCAAATCTCATTTCCAAAATACAATAAAAATGAAATTTTACTCTCAAGATTTGAAGGACGACAGCTAAAGTGAGATAGGGATTACCACATTAGTTGAGATGGAAAATAATTTTTAAAATATATGGAGAGACATTCTTAGTGTAAGAAGAGGACAGAGAGATAAAGCAAGCAGCATATGGTAGATGAATCTCGAGAGGTTCAAGAAAGAAAGATAAATATTCTCTAGTACTAGTAGTAGTAGTTGAATAAAGCACAAAAACACCAACATCAACATCACTAAATTTAACTAATAGTAATAATAATAATATCTATAGAAATTCTCTGTTTAAAATTTGATTGCACAGATTGAGTCATAGTTAGATAGGAGGGAATCCCTAGAGTTCAATATACGAGGCACAAACACGATACAGCAAATCCCACTCCACTACTTTTAATATTATATACAAAAATATAATATTCCTCACTAGCTAATATAGCTTAATTGTTACTATAAGATATACACTTAGTATGTACATAATTAATAATTATATTGTGAAATCCTTTATGGAAAATGTCACCTCAAGTTATGATCTAGTGTAGTCTATTATATTACATGGTGGGTTGTCATCCAATATTGTGGCAGCATAATATCATTATTGAGCCTCTGTGTCCAATCCATCAATACAGTACATTATGTACTTTTATTTTCCTTTAATGTTTTATTGCAAATGTGTTTGACATCATACATAATTTTTAGTTAGTGAGGGGATTTTGAAAAATTCTTCAAAATAACAAGAATACCAAACACTTTTTCTTTTTTGAACTTTTGAAAGCTTAAAAAAGAAATTATTCCAAGCCCTAGTTGTCGATGATCACCTAATTAATTCTTGGTCTTAAACGTACTTTTTCTTAAGAGGAAAATTATTTTGGACATTGAAAAAAGTTTCAAAATTCAATTAATTTGGGACGGACGGAGTATAATTTATCTCCCAGAAAATATAAAATTTCAATAAATGAAAGGACAAATATGAAAAAAATTTAAACATTCATCTTGAACTTTGAACAATTCAACTATTTTGAACCTTAAAAAAAACTTCAAAAATTCAATTAATTTAGAACGAAAGGAGTAAAAAGAATCTATAAAATATTTTACTATAAACTCAGTTAAATATTTTTATAATATTAATTTTAAAATAATTATAAGAATTTTACAAGCTTTAAAGTTTAAATCCTGTCCTCCTATAAATGGAGACTCGGATCAAACTTAACGTAGGCAATATGTAGCGTCTGGCAAACTCAATCTAGATTCTAAGAATGGACAAAACAATTTCTGGAGTGTCCCCGCAAATGCACTAATTTGTGTTGGTGGGTTTGAATGCGATGTGTACATGTTTTTCTCCTATATCATATTAATTGTCAACTTTCTCTCACTTATATCATAAGAAATATTTTTCTCAAACCTGTTACATTTTTAACAAAGAATTAGTTGTACAAGAAAAGTTTGGTTAAGTTTCTCTTGCTTTTATAAATTGAAAAATAAATGGGACGATTTTTATAGTAAGATGGACAGTTAATATGAGAGGAGAGTCAGTGGAGATGCTGTGATATTTCTGATAATATATCTATATATATAATCATGATAGTTGATGAATATGGTGAAGAGAAAAGAAGGAAACCTTGGGCAGTTTGCAGAAACTTGTACTAGATGTTAATTAAAACAATTACTACATATCCTAAGATACAGAAAAATTCCAAGAAGAAAGTGACAAGAGTCTGCATGTGGATGTCCACATCTCATTCTCTTGAGTCCCTATTGCAATTTGTACATCATTTTGTGTTCAGGCCATCCTTTATTTCCAAGGTTTACTTTTTTCTATTTGAGCCCTTCAATATTATTAATTCCATTGATTCAAATTTGCGCCAGATAGATTGACTAACTAGTTAAAGTCATGAGAATTTTAAGACTTAAGTTTAGTTGCTCTATAATCCTTAGTAATCCATGAATTAGTACTTTTAGTCTCTTGAATATTAATATATAAATCTTGATTTTGATTTTGTAATTTCTGATTAAATATATTTAACCTTTAATATATGTGCATTTTAATCCCTTAAGAGTATGATATACAAATGCTAAATATTCAATTATTTGATGTGTTACTCCATATTCAAAAGCAATACGTATTATTTTTAAAGTAGTATAATCAACACATGAGGGGGATCAGAAACACACAATTTATTTAATTAAACATTTAATATGCTTAATTAAATCTTACAAGGACCTAAACTAGAATGAAAATCAGAGTTTTTCCTATGAATTTGAAGAGTCAAATAATGAATTTTCTTAGGCTCTAACGTGTTAGCCGTCTGACCAATAGGATTGAAAAAGACCTCAATTAATTGATTACCAAAGTCTTAATTGGAATGCTTCACTGGAAAGCATTTTCTGATGCAAACTCCTCCACTTCCACTATGTTTCCACCTCTATATTATCACATCACACATGTCAAAAGTCTTATTCTGTACTATACTATATTTGGAAAATATGGTGATTATTTCTAATTTCTTGTCAAATATTTACTTACGGTTCATTGTTTTTGAGTAATCTAGTTTATAAAATAATTAACAAATATATAAATTTTATTTGTAGCTAATATACATAATCGACATATAAATTATGTATATTACAACCATATTAATAAATAAATTTGGCCAAACTATAAAAATCGGTAAGTTTCTCTATACTTTTATTTATTTAGACTAGATTGGAATTTTGCTTGTTATAGGGAGCAATGTTGAATATAACATTAGTTTGGAATTTATTCTCCATATTTGCATATCTACAAAAATGTTAATATGGTGTCATGAGTCATGAGATAGGATATGCTTGGTATTAAAAAAAATTATTTTCTAGTTTTGTTAGTTAAAATATTTTTTTATAAAAATAACTTAGCTAATAAAAGTAGAGAAAAAAAGTTGCACTAATGACATTCTACATTATTTGTGTCTTCCCCATGCTACAACACGCCTCGTCTTCACCTCATCCTCGTTTCCACGATTCCAGATTTTTACCTCCTACAATATTTGTTTAAATTTAAAACAAGTTATAATTTTAAGAAAATATTTTTGTCTACCTACCAAACACACACACACAAAAAAGTAGGAAATAATTTATATATTTTTCTAAAAAGTATTTTTCAAACACATATTTTCGTTCGTAGCAAATGCACCCAAATTTCTCAAAAAATGATCTTTGACAAAAATATAAAATAAAATTACGTATAATAAATTTTTATAATTAAAATTTCTTTAAATTTATACATAGCTAGATTTTGAGCACAACAAACTATTTTTATTTTGTAGGAAGGCACCCAAATTTCCAATCTAAATAAAAACCATGTGGTGGGAGTAGTAATATAAGGATAATAAATAAATAAAAAGGGAATAAGCATATGGTTAAGGGGAACAGACAGATATTGTAGTGTCCCAAGGGATTTTCTCATTCTCCAAACATCCCATCATTACGATTCTTCTATTCACTCACTCTACATTTGAATCTTATTATTCTCATTTTAATTAATATATTTACACGCCTTTTTAGTTTTTACTACTTTTTACCCATCAAAAAGCAAAAGAAAATTATTTTAAATCCAATTTCTTACCCTCATTCAAATTACACTAATATTTAATCTTCACTTGACAATGGACCACCATTTGCATTAATCTTTAATAAATCCAATGGGCTTGTCACTTGATGAGCCTCACAAGCTTAAATAAATAGTATACTACTTACTGATGTATATATTAACTTTAATGGTCACCGTATATATATGTTTAAAAAATGTAAATTAGGAGCTACTTGGACCGACATATATCAGGGAAACTTTTGAATTTTTTATTTTTATCATCTTACACCTATATTTCCCTTTTGCAACATGAATATATTAAAAAATATGTGTATCAAAATCAATATAGAATATAGACACATAAAAGTTGGGATATATGTAATGATTTATTAGAGTAGTTGAGAGTGGATAATTATGTTAATGACTCAGAATTGATCATAAATCAAAATAGCCTAAATAAACGACAAAATAAGAGTATGAAAAGAGCTAAAAATAGAGTATAGCATCAGTCAAATCAACAGCTTATTGGTACGTTACATAACAATCTCCCTAATCACCAAAGGACAAGGGTGGGGTGGGTGGACCTTGTTGTCGTTATCGTGTTTGAATCTTGAATATAAAAAAGAGCTAAAAATATTTTTGGATTATCAAAAACAGAATGTGATTTTTGATCCAAAAATATCCTTAAAACTTATGAAAAATTGACAAGTTTGCTAATCACGACGGTATGTTTGTTTAATTTCTATTTATTCATGAGGACTTTTGGACCAAAAACAAAACAAATACTATTTTGTTCTATTTTTAATAATTGAGGTATATTTTTACCTTTTCCAGTTTGAAAATAGTATTATTTTCACTTCTTTATTTTTTGAAAGGGCCATTGAATGTGAATCTGAATGAATAATATTATTAATACGTGGAACAACTATTTACCAAGAAAAAAACAAGTGATTGGTTCACAGTTCACACTCAACCAACCCTTAGCCAATTAACCTGCCCAAAAGGACAAGAGATTCCAGAATAGTAAAAACGGAAGCAGCACGTTAAAGGGAAGTCTGGGGTTTGTAGGGTCAAAGTGTAGTGATGGAAGAAGAAGACTCAGCCACTAAGGAAAGTGATTAAACAATATTGGAAAATTGGGGGACCAAAAGCATCAAATCCAAGCCAACTGTGTATGTATCAATCATCGCACTCCTAACAATCTGCAGACAAAGATTTCTACCCAACTTATTCTCTATCACTAATTTTATTATCCAAATACCATTTATATACTCATTTCTATTTCCAAACATGCTACTCAAGTTCAAGTTTATCAATTTTATAATTATTTCCAGGTAATGTTATATAATAAATAATACTCTATTTGTCTCACTTTATGTCGTATCATTTGACTTGATACGGTATTTAAGATAAAAAAATTTAAACTCGTGGATTAAAATCATTTATAAATATTTGTGTGGTTGAAAATCATTTCATTAAAGATAAAAGGAAAATTTTAAAGTTAAATCATTTCTAATTCTAATAAGATAACATTCTTTTCGGACGAACTAAAAAGAAAAAGTTGCCACACAGAGTGAGCAATTAAATTCATAATTAGATATTTTGAGATATTTAGTTAATTTCATAAATATATAAACAAAATATGAGTGAGAAATATTAAATTTAAGTGACCCATGATTGTTACCGTGGATCTGCTCCTGTCTAGATTCCTCCCCATCCAATTTCAACCCATTTGGTCATAAATTTTGCAATTAGATTTTTAAAAAAATTAAAAAATTAAACATATTGTGTTCATGAAATTTGATTAATTTTTAGAAATTTATCTTCCAGAAATTGTCCAGACCAGTTATTCGATGAAATTCTTTTTCACTTATGCAGCAAATAATACTCAAGATACAATTATGATCAAGATGACCTAAATATCTAATTTTAATGGCACTATTAATCAAATAATTTTGATGATCATTGTGATTGTACAATAGGTTAAGCAGACTTTCAAAAGATGGGAGCGTGAGGCGAGATATTTATGCAAATATAGGATGATGTGTAAGTTTTGTGACACAGGACGGTAAGTGTCACGGATCTGTGAGGTATATATCTCATATAACTTAAATTTTATAATTTTATTACTAAAAATATAAGCAAAAGTAAAACTTTCAATAGTTCTACAAAAAATTTTAAAAAAAATCGCTAGTAATACATAAAAATATTGTAATTGTTATTTGAGAAAGATAACAATACAGAAAATGATAATAGCCAAGATACTTTTTAAAATAAAATCACCATTCGTCTCCACATTTACTAATATTTTCCACCCTCTATAAATATTTGCATAGATTATTGTATATCTATTTCAAATGAGAAAAGGATAAATAATATAAGAGTAATGACAAAAAATGGATAAAATTGCTAAGAAACATAATACAATGAAATTTCTATCTTATTAATTTGAGGCACAATTATCTAAAAAATTATTTATATGGGTTACTTTATTTTCTTATATATTTTAAAAAATATTATACAACCTGAAAAATATGATAGCATAAAGTATAAATATCGATCATTACATCCATAATAAAAAAATACTATAATTTATAGCAAAAATACTTTAAAAATAATAAAAATAAATATTAATGTCCAGAGTGCATTTTTCCATCTCCAAATTCTAGGACGCAAGCCCTATGGATTTGCGTCTTTAATTTACGCTCCACAGCATTTTTAGTGCGTCCTGCCTTGAAACTCCGCGGAGAACGTTTTTGAAAACGCAGATGAGAGACGTTAAGCTACGACTTAATGTTCTTTATTACAAAAAAAAGTATGAATAACTAAGAGTCTTTTTTCCATTTCTTGGATGATAATACTCTGTCAATGGAGTAATTATTTATCCAAAAAAATCCTTGTTTAGATTGCTTAACAAAGAAGTGAGCTTGTGCACGTACGCTTGATTTGGGGAAACTTGTAAAATAATGATTCCTAAGAATTTGTCATTTTTTTCTTTTTCAATAAGTTAAAATTCATATGTTTGGTGTTAGTCCAAGTCACTGCTTTTCTTGTTCAACGTGCTTTTGTGATCTTGTTTGATTTTGCTCTCTGTCCTTGTTTCAGTTCACTAGATGAGTACGCTATATACGAAAAATAAAATTTTTATCTGTCCTGATATTTATATCAAATCAAATAATTTAATTATAAGAGTCACAAACTAAGAGTGATACGACAATCACTCAACTAATAACAAGTGATCAATTAAACTTTTATATATATATACAGGAGTCATATATCTTTCATTCATGATGTAAATATCAGATGTGATTAAAATATATTTATTTATATACATAGTCAAATTTAATTTCTCACAATTAAATTTCTTTAAGGGCAATGGTGTTAGGTATATATGCAAGTTCAACAATTTGAAATGTACACACCATTAATTTATATGAAGATGCATGATTCCGAAGGAAAAGAATGCCGCCTGCAGGAAACTGTCGTTGAATTTACGCGCTTGGTGGATTTTATGATAAATGTTTGATAGTTAACAAGTAGTACTCTTTAATAAGTGTTTGATATTTCTCCTCTCTGAATTAGTGATAAATATTTGATAGTTAACATGTATTCTTTAATAAGTGGTTGAGATTTCTCCTCTTCAGATTTTATGATAAATGTTTGATATTTCTCTTCTCCAAAAAGCTTTGCTTTTTCTCACTTGGTTACTCGAAGTTACAATCTTAGAGTTGGAGATTGAGAACACTTAGCACTTGAGAAATTCATTTTATATATCATGATGTAGTATTTGGTCCTCTTTTTATGCAGGTAACTTTTTAAGGGTTTTTTCATAGAAGAAAGTAAAAGACAAAAGCATCAACACTCATTTTTTAATGAATCAATTCACTTGAAAAATATATGACATAAAATAGATTCTTATTGATACAGTGAAAAACTTTCTAATTTTTTCATATAAAAATATTACTGTTTTTTATTTCCCACCAATTTAATAAAGGATTTCTATGAAAATAGCCACTGAAATATTTCAATTAAGTGGGAACATAGTGTTTTAGGTAATGAACTTACGTATGTATCTTTAAAGAAGAGGAACTTAGTATTTACGTAATGTCAAAGAAGTTTTCTACAAAAAGAAAAAAAGAAATTATTATGAGTAAGTGGAGAGGGAGAAGTTTGCCTCTTCTCTAAAGGTTTGGCACAGAGCTAGTCGTCTTCATGAAAATTAGAACGTCAATTTACATCCATAATTATTTTTAATGATGAAAACGAAGTTCATTAAGGCTTGACAAGGACAAAAATATAGATTCCCACACTTTTTACTTTATTTTTTAATAGTTTTCACTCAATATTCAGTATCTCTTTTAAAGTTCGATTAATTTAAATTCATGTCAGAAAATTTCATTTTAAAGGTAAAGCGTTTTTTATCAAAGATGATTTCATATCCAACACTTTAAAAAATATGATTAATAATGAAAGAATAGTTACTGCTCACCATAATAATTTTGATAATCACTTTCAACTACTATTAATAACATTCCAAATCAAACTAATAACTAGAGAATAATATGTAGTACTGTACTGTATGATATAGTCATAATAATAATATACTTATATTTTATAATATATAGATACTTCTTTCGTCCTATTTTATGTGATATTCTTCTTTTTAGTCCGTACTAAAAAAAATCACCTTACTAGAATAAGAAATAAGTTAATTTGAATTTCTCCTTTTACACTTAATGAAATAATTTTCGTGCCGAATAAAATGACGACATATAAAATGGGACGGAAGGAGTATTAAATAGTGCGAGAGAGAATTGGGTCATTTTCAAATAAGCTATCAACCGCTCTTGTTGACTTCCTTCAATTGTTTGTCGCCAAGTGTATCATTTTCACAACAATTTACTTCCATTAATATAGTAAAAAGATATTAATTATTACTCCATTATTTCCAAACTTAGTCTCATGTAAATTAATGAATTTTTATATAATAAAAAATTAATCATATTAACTAGATTTTTTAGTTAATTAAGAATAATTTAGTGAAAATACATTTTATTTTTCAAGTGTGAGTGAATTACCTTAGAGATTTGTCCAATCTAAAAGCACAATATAATATCGGAGAAAGTAATACTATTCAACTTGATAAATTTGTGAGAAAAAAAAACATTCACTAAACAATATTTAGGAAAAATTATTGGGTTATTTTAGTAAGTATATTATACTATCACTAATTATTTGTACTACCATCAAAAGAATCGTAATAATAGGGTGTATTATCTTTTAGAAAAATAAGTGGAATTCATATTTTTTTTGAGGCATTTGATAGGAAAAAATATTTTATTTTAAGAGCATTTGTATATAATTTAAATAAGTACTATGAGAGACTGAGAGATGGAATGATGAGAAAGAGGATTACCGGGGTGAAGGTGAAAATCAGACGAGTTGGAGGATTGGGAGAACATCATCAATATAAACTACCACTAGTGAAACTTCTTTTTTTTTAATTATATTAGAGAAATTATTTTTCTAATTTTAGAAAAATTTATTTTCTTATTTTGACTTATTCAACATGATTTAAAAAAAAAAGAATCTTCATTCATTCCATTTGGAAGAAAATGGTAGTACTATTAACAAATTAGAATAAGTTCAAATTCTTCACTTGAAACAAAAGAGTGGAAATTTGATGGGATTTAGGAGGGAACAAGCAACTCAATTTAATTGGTAACTGAAGAATAATTGGAGGGGCCATAATTAGATTAGCGCGAAAACCTAGGTATTAGGTGAAAGTTTTAGTTAAATAATCCTAACATACATAGAGTGGAAGTTGGACCACAGTTTACATATTCCCATCATTTATTTTTATTTGTCCAAGTTAATATGTTAAGAAAAAAAATTATTTTTTAAAATTTATCCTTAACATTACCTATTTCTTTTTTTAAGTTATAAAAATTATATACTTTATTTATATTTTAATAAATATAAAATTATTTATTATGAACAAATAAAAATGGACAGAGAAACCGCATAAAATTACACCACAAGAATCACAATCACAGGTCATGACAGTCAACTTCCATAATACTTTATTAGATGAAGAGAGAATTAATGATGGTACTAATTAAATCCAATAATCGTGCCACATGTTACACATTATGGGACCATGCCATGGCATCAAGTCCCTAACTTGGATTTGTGGTCCTCCAAATCTTGTTTGATTGAACAATTTACCATTCTCACAACTTTAATTTTATTATAAAAAATGTATACTTCGTATATTTCTATATAAAATATATATTTGTCGGTTATTATTTTGATAGGTGACTATTATTTATTCTGTATTCAAGTAGCAAAACAACTAAAATTTAGGTCAAGTTTGATAAATAGAACTTAAATCAACTCATTGAATTGAAGATTCAATATGGAGACCAAAGTAGATTATAAACCAGAGATTTAGTTTGCAGTCCTTTATAAATTTGAATTAGTTTTATATACTTCATTTGTTTAATAATAGTTGTCCATTATTGACTTGTCAACTAAAAAATTGTAAATAATAGAGACAATTTTATCAAATCACAATTTGAATATAAAAAAATGTAATGTAATTAAAAATCTAACAGGAAAATGACTATAATTAATGACAAAGGTAAATTATAAATTAATTGATTGGGAACGACTAATCCCAGAATTAGCATCCTACCCCATCACTATAGTATAAATAATGTGATAAGTTATCCCAAATTTGACACCAAAATTTTATCTCTTCACTAATTTATTATCCCATACTATTTATATTTATCCCTCATGCCAAACGACCCCTTTTCCTATTGTCTCATTATCATATTGACTTTTCTTTTTCATTTTATTTATTACACAATTATTTGAACATGGAGCCTATTTGCAATTGTGATGTAAACTTGACTACTTGACCTGACTTTATGGGCGGGCGTTCATACAATTGACTACTTGTTATCACCAAACCTGAAATATTGAAAATAATGGCGTCGTGGTTTCAAATGAATGTTGTTGTTTTCTTGTCCTTAAGTGAATATTTCTTGATAGGATGATGAAGCCATGAACATACGACAAGGAAAGTAATAGGAATAAAATGATTTGAACTTATGGAAAAAAAAATAGAGCAAATTTTTGAATCATTTCTTGTGTTCCACTTATCAATTCCAGCAACATTACTTGGATTACAATACGAAATCAAACAGTCAGATATTCAACCAATCGAGTTACTAAGATTTCCTGACAAATGAGTATTTAACCATTAATTTCCCCTAATAATGACAAGCTTATAATATAAATGGGCCGTCCCTGTTCTTTCTGTGCCTGGACTAATGGGTGGTATTGGGCTGATGAACTGGGCCCCAACAGAAATTCTAAAGGGATAATTGCAGCAAACGGCTATTCAGCCTAAGTAATTTTCAAAAAATAATCACTCACTATTTCATGTATAATCAAGTTATATTCAATTTTTGATATGTTCATATAATTATGTATAGTCAATGTATAATCAAGCTATATTCAGTTTTTGAGTATATCGTAATGTATATTTAATGTTCAATATATAAGTAATTAATAACATTATATAGTTAGTGTATATTTTTTATGACTTTTGACAAACTATATTTATCATCACTGTATATTTCTTGAACTATTTTCTATATATATAAAACATATGATTATATTTATTATAAACTAATTAATTTATTATATATATATTTCAACTTAGCCCAATTCTAAAGTCTTGTCATGTTGATGATGGAGAATGTATGGTGCCCATAATGATGAACTTATATTATGTCACCAAGAAAGTTTAAGGCTATCCATCATCATATTTTGATTTAATCTCAACTAATTTCACTCTTCTTAATTATACCGACTAAACTAGCAATGCTTAAGAAAAAAATCTTTACTCTCTCTATTCACTAATTCCGCTAATTAACACATAATCCTCAACGAATAGCTATCATTAACTCATCTTGTATCGTGTTAATTAGTTCACCCATGATTACCATAAATAAAAATTAACTGCTATTATTCTCACACTATTATTGCCACTTTCATGTTAAGTTTTCATACTTTGGTTTGAAACGGTTATTGGTTAAGATTAAAATCAAATTAATTTAGTCGGTTTTTAAATTTCTCAAACTAAATAAAAATAACCATTTATTTGGTTATTGTCGATTTGGTTTGATTTTTTTTAAAATTTTTTATTACAAAGTTTGTTGAGATTATACGCATGTCTATAGATACTGATACCTAGTACAAGAACAACCATAGAAAAGTACTGTGGAAGTAGTCATTAAGCAATATTAAAATTATTATTACATGAACAAAGTGAGTTAGTTTAGCAAATACTAAAGTCATTATACACCAAATATTCAATCTTTATAGTAAAAACACAATTTCAAGTTCAACAATTGAGGAACTACCGCGGAGGGGTACAACAAAATTATATATCAAAATACTAACAAGAGAGTTCGCAACAAGCAGACAATTGAACTCTTTTAAGTGTAACAGAATTCCCAACAACCAAAAAAACTTATACATTAGATGATACCATTTAATTCTAAGTATATAGAATAAAATGTCAAGAAAATGAATACGTCCATTAATTCATCAAATGTTGCAAGTTGTTTAATAGTTGCACTAAAATTTAAGCGTTGAGCTAGAGAAAATAATAAAGTCGAAGACTTAAGTTAATTAAAATTTAACAAAATATTTATATTTTATTTATAAACAATTATAAAATTTACGTATATATGTAATTTTTTTGTTCGATTTGATTGTTGTTGTATTTTTTTTAGTAAAATCAAAATCAAATCTAATAATCTCAATTTTCTAAATTTAAAATCAAACCTAATTAAGTCAAATCAAATATTAATTTTTTTAATCAATTTGATTCAACTTATCATTCAGATTGATTTTTTAACCATAGACATGAATAATCCTAGGTACTTTCATGTATAGCTCTAATATAAATTACTTTATTCTGCAATATTGGCCAAAAGACTTTTCTTGATGATCTATCATAACTCATAGGCAATCTCTTTTTGTAATCACAAATGGAGAAAAAAAATTATAGTCAACCAATTAAGTCATTAAAATATAATTGTGATTTTGTGATCACTAATTAACCTTGCAAACAATAAAATTCTTTGAAAGATGTTAACAGAAGATGATAAATTTATACCACTTATTTTATATTTATTAAAAATAAATAGTAGAATTTTTCACTTTTAATACATAATTAGTTTGAAAAAAAGAAAAAGAAAAAGAAGAAAAAGGGTTTGGACAAACGATGAACGACGAGAAGCGATTCAGGTAAAATTTCTTCCAAGAATTTTTCTTCTTTGAAGATATGTTAACGGACAGTTGGAAGTATACATTTATATGTATGTATACTATATACATTAAAGTCAAGTGGAAGTTTAAAGACATTGCAAGGGCCACTTTCTTTACTTTATATATATATTTATTACATCTTTTTTTTTAAATCTTTTGAGAATTTGATGATAGTAATAGTGTAGGTTTAAGTTCCTAATTTTTATTTGATGAATTAGTTAGTAATGATCATGTGTTGCTATTAGTCTATCGTGCAGATTTAGAATATTGTGATCATAATTGTTCTTTAAATAATTTTATTTGGTTATCAAGTTATAGATCAAGCTTTAATATATTAAGATAGGTAATAAAAAATTACATATATTATATTATATTATATTAATGTCATAAAGTTATGTTATTTAGAAGAATTAATACTTAACTCTAGGTTTGAGATTTAGGAATCTTGATTATGGAATTAGGTGAGTCTTTGGGTCTCCGTTAGACATATAGCAATATGAGTGTCCTTGGATTCGTATTCTTATTGAGATTGTATAATTGATAAATTCGGAACGTTTGGTGGTACCGAAGAAAGGAAAAGCAGTGGTGAACTAGCTTGCTTGACTTCGATTCTTCGACTGAGGTAGGTTATGGTTATTCTATGTGTTAGAGAGATTCTCAATATTGATTGATATTCATTGACTGATGTTATGAAGTTTTCTATGCATTAAATCACTGTGGTTTACATGATTGATATATTGTTGTGATTGGTCTAAAATCCCAAGGCCATGAAATCCATAATCTTGAACTACTCTTATCAAAGTGATGTATTGAATACAGTAGACTTGATGAAATATTGTTAATGAAGTGGAAAGTAATGATAAAGAATGATGAATTAAATATAATTGGATCAGGTGTCACGTTCCAACCCGATATAATTGGATCGGATGTCACGTTCTGACACGATATTATGGGATCAGGTGTCACGTTCCGATATGATATTATAGAATTGGGTGTCACGTTCCGACACGATATATATTGGATCGGGTGCCACATTCCGGCATGGTAATAATAAAGGAAAACATATTAAAATGATTTAATATACTCAATCTCAAAGAACCTATCTTCCCAAAGAAGCGTGGTGTGGAGGCTTGTGTCCTTATGCGTGTTCTTGGTATTGTTGACACATTATATACATGTTTCATTGTGTTGTCACTTATACTTGTTGTTTGTTGCTTGCCACTGTTAAGTGCTATAGTTGATTTCTTGATATTACTTTATGTATATTGGTTTCTATTTGGAGTTGGTCGATGATACCTACTCAATACATGTGGCTCGTACTGACTTCCACTTGTATTTTTTTGTTTTGTTTTTGTGGAGTGCAGCAAGTGTTCCATTGACTTTGACTCGCCCTCAGCTCTAGCCGGTCGTCGGTATATCAGATTTCAAGGTGAGCTAACCTTCTAGCTCGTGTTGGATTCTATTAGTTATGACATGATGTCCTTAGTTTTCGGACATAAACTATTTTATTTATCTATTTTTGTGTTGCTACTCTTAGACTTAGTATTTGAGATTAAATGTCTTTGATGTGATGACTTTCATATTTTAGGAAAACACGGTGTAATAGACTTAGTGATTTTGTTATTTTATTTTATAAATTTGAGCTTCCGTATTAGCATTGTATTTCATAAGTTAAACTGCTAATATAGGTTGGGATTTGTATCATTGGTTTGTCTACTTAGGAGATTAGGTGTGGGTGCCACTCACGACCCATTTTTTATCGTGACAAAAACTAGAACAATCAATTTTAAATTAAGTAAATTCAGGAAGTTCCGCATAGATGCCTAGCTTAGTTGAATTGATTTGAAAGGCTTAATACATGACGATCCCTTGAATTTGTCAAGATATTTCATTTAAATATTTGAATTAAGGAAGTATTTTAATTAGCTTTTCTAAAATGATTTATAAGCTAAAAATCATAAGTTCGAGAATTTCAATAATTTCTACTTTGTTTTCACAAGAACGCTTGATAGCTTTAAATTTTTCAGGCTTAAAAGTCAAAATTACTTAAAAGAAGTTCATTCAAACAAGCAGTAAGTCTTGTTTCAATTCAACACCTCAATTCCTAATACAGTGTTTTAATATGATCATTTCTATTCAAATTTTGAAGAAAAAAATTGTGTGTATTCTCATTCATCTATTAGATAGTTAAATTAATATGCATTTGCCTCAATAAGCAATAAAACTCTAGATATTTTCTTCTAGAGGTTGATGCATATAATTAAAGGAAGTGGCATATTTATATGGTTAACTTAATTATCTAACAGATGAATAAAACACGTATAAATTTGTTTACAAAACTTAAATCGAGAGCTTCTAGTTGGAATGTTTTATTAGGAGTTTAGGTGTTCAATTGCAACATAACATAGTCCAAATGTCTAAATGAAATATTTTGATAAATTTAAGAGGTGTGTTATGTAACTAGCATTTGACCCCAAGTTCCCAAATATTCTTGGCAAGTTTTGGAAAAACTTCACCATGCATTTGGTTCCAAGTTTTTCCAAAAATATTTAACTATTTCAAAAAATATGATTTATACCCGTAAGTTCTAAAAATTATTTTTAAAAACCCATAAGTTTATGTTATTATTCTATAATGAACATGTTCCGTTAAAAGATAACCGTATAATATAATTAATAACAATCAACAACAACTAATAACAATATAGGCTAGATCAAATCAAGTACGATCAATATAAAAATATATATAAATTTTTACAAATTACCTTCAATTGTGTCTTCACATATAGTATTGCCACACTTTTCACTATTATTTCTTCAATTAAAAATCTTTCGACATGAAGGCTTTGCATCTGTGTTCTTTACACGGATAAAAGATTTAATAAATGGGTTTGGTTGGTGTTATTTAATAGGTAGAGATGTTTTACATAAGATTAATGGATATATTTTCTTTATAAATATAGCAGAGAGGAATAGTATAATAATTTTTTAGTAGACAAAAATATTTATTAATAAATGAGGTTGGTTGGTGTTATTTAACAGATAGAAAAATTTTATTAAATAAGATTGGTGAGCATATTTTCTTGATAGATATAGCAAAGAGGAATAGTCTAATTATTTATTACTAATAAATACAGATATTTAATGGGAGTGGTTGGCCACATTATTAGTGTAAGTTGATAGATAAATATTAATTGAAATTAATAAATTATGATTTTTTTTTATAAAATATACAAATTTAAAATAATTTTTAAATATTTAAAAATTGTATAATACTATCCCTATTTTTTAGTATTTGGGAACTTGAATGTTGTCAAAAAAATATTCTAAATTATAGAAATTCCATACTTTATAGATTTAATTTTAATATAAACCAACTCTTTCTAAAATTACTAAAAATCCTTGATTTTTGGGAAAACGTCGATACATAAAAATATGCATTGATACAACGCGAAATTTTAGGATTATCGGTGATCTCTACGTATCAGTTATTAAAATTAGTCTATATCAATTTTAATATACTGAAAACATTAAAAAATGTATCAGTAATTAATTGGTTGTTTAATTTTTTTAGGTATCAGTGAAAC
>JBCEWC010003020.1:0-31880 GCA_038996855.1 Solanum aculeatissimum | reverse complement strand
CCCTCTTCTTCTACTTTTATTCCGCCTTAAGTTTATTCCAGTATAAAATTAAGATTCAGTTTTTCAGTTTTATAACAAATTTCAAAATTTTAGTCCATAGGACAATATATAGTTTTCAAAATTTTAATAATATAGTCCATAGGACAATATATAGTAATCATTAATATTAATAATCCATATTGATGTAAACTTATTCTGTTTTATGTAGCTAACTCTATCAATTATTTTTTTAAATTTGAATGGGAATATAGTAAAAGATATCCTTAATGAACAAAAATATTATTCGTTTATAATTTGATCTAAAAATATTCTTATCGTCAATATTTTGATCTAGAAAACCATTCTTATTAGTAAATGGGCGAAGAATGCCTTTTTAAAAATAAATATTTTTATTTCTTTTTAAACATATTGTTCCTAATAAAAATATTACTTTTAAAGAACTTTTTTCTTGTTTTGATTCTTTCAAAAATATTTTAATTAATAGAAATATAGAAAAATAATTTTTTTCTTAATCTCATTTTATCAATTAAAACGAACATTTTTTGGACCAGAATATTGACGATAAGGATTTTTTTAGACCAAACTATAAATAAATAACATTTTTGTTCATTTCACATACTTTAATGATATTAAATTAACTTTGTAGAGGACCCATTCAAGAGAAGTGCTTTCTAGCGAAAATAAATTTCATAATCTTGACTCAAAGTTCGAGAAAATCACTTTTTATCAATATTTTTTTTATAATCAAAATTTTTAATTAAGAGAGAACAGCTTACGTACCGCTTGCTTTGGTGGTAATTAATCATATAACTAATCTAATCATTGTATTATGGTAGGTGGTGCTATCAATCAATTTCTGTGATGAGTTGTTGCCTTTTGCTAATATGTTATTATTGATTTAGAATTTTATGATTTATCTTTGTATTTGTTGTATGTATAGTAGTGAGCTTTAATATGTTATTATTTTACTCCTGGATATTAATATTTTGCCTATAATTAATTTTATGTTCAAGTTTGTAAGCAATTTAACGAGTATTAGTTTGTAAAATGTTCATAATATTTAACTTTGACCAATAAAGAAGATTATATCATAATCATAATACATAAAAAAGTTTACTCTTTCTTTATCAAAATTTCAAATTAAAAAAATATTATTAATATTTAATTTCCAGATGCAGTAATATTCATGTCATGTGCAACTTTGTTTATTTATTTTTATCTCCAAGGACACATCTTTTCTTTTAAAGGATAGAAAAATTATGATTTTTCTTAATAGCAAACTAGTGGAAATCTATAAAAAGTTTTAACGTTTCAGTATTAATTCAATTTTTATAGTTTTTTTTTCTCTTTGATATTGTCTTTCACTCTCTTAATTACAGAGTAGATTAGTATTTTTGTGATTAATCAAACTCAAAGTTTTAATATGAATTTGTTTTAACAAATTATTTTACTTATTCTTATATTGTAATTATATGTTTGTTGATTTTAATTAAATTTATTATTTGTATGAGTGACAAATTATATTCTACATAAATCATGTCATTCATATATAGATGAGGTTATTTTAAATAGGATTTTTGCATCCAAGATAAACAAGACTAAATGCTTGGTCGAGACCTTCCTACTAATAGATAAAAATAAGTATTTGATATAGAGAATGGATATATAAATAAATAATTTATATCAGTTTATTATTTTAAATTGCACTAAGAAAATACAATGACTTGTATTAGTTGTCTTTATTTATACTAGTCATACTATACGCGTTTTGCGCGTGACCAAAACGTGTACCTTTTTTTATAACAAATATTAAAGAGAAAAATTAATTCACTAATTTTGATAAATTATTTATTTACAAAGGTCCTATATAACTAATTAGAACCTATGATAAATTAGAATTTTCCTTAGCAATTATAGGATATTGTCTTGATTCAAATAAGGAAGAAGTTGAAATACATCAAATAAGAAAGATTTAAGACTCTTTCCATGGTTAGAAATCCTTAATTATTTAGTACTTTTTTCCATATATTTTAAAAGTCAACATTATAAATATAATTAAATAATAATTTAAAGAAAAATGGTAAAAAGGCAATTTTGTCTAAAACAGAGTCTTTTAATGAAGGGCAAATAGTTCAAACAACATTTCTAAGGGTTTTCACACTTTTAATATAGTATAGATATAGATACTAGTAAATTCTGCCCAGGCGATGTCCGGGCCCACTAAATATGTTTGATTATTTTTATATTTTTATTCGTATAATTAAATTTGAATTTAAAATATGATATTTCATTCATTTTAATTTGTTTGTCCTTGATATTGGAAGGGGGTGGGTGAGGGGTGGAGGTAGCTTAAGCCGGCAGGACGACGAAGAGTTGTCTGCTTTGGAAGATTGTGGTTGGTCAGGAGCAGGAGCAGGAGCAAGCAACTCAAGCACGAAGGACGACGAAGAATTATCTGCTTTAGAAGGTTGTGGTTGGTCAGGCTCACACTTAATGATTATTTTTACATTCTTATTCGTATAACTAAATTTAAATTTAAAATATGATATCTCATTTTACACGACTTAAAAGAATTGATTAGGGCGAGATAATAAAATCACAGTTGAAACAGTTGAAAAAATGTCTCATTAGAGGTAATATTGTAAAATTACAGTCGAAACAGTTAAAGAAATATAATTAAGCAACTGAAGCAGGCAGCTCAAGCAGGCAAGACGACGGAGAGTTGCCTGCTTTGGAAGGTTGTGGTTGGTCAGGAGCAGGCGCGACGACGAAGAGTTGCCTGCTTTGGAAGACTGCGGTTGGTCAGGAGCAGGAGCAGGAGCAGATAGCTCAAGCACAAAGAACGGCGAAGAGTTGTCTGCTTTGGAAGGTTGTGGTTGGTCAGACTCATACTTATTGATTATTTTTACATTCTTATTCGTATAACTAAATTTGAATTTGAAATATGATATTTCATTTTACATGACTTAAAATAATTGATCGAGGTGAGATAGTAAAATCATAGTTGAAACAATTGCAAAAATGAGATAGTAAAATCACAGTTGAAACAGTTGAAAAAAGGTCTCATCAGGGATAATATTGTAAAATTATAGTAGAATCAGTTGAAGAAATATAATTAAGCAGCTCAAACAGGCAACTCAAGCGGGCAGGACTACGAAGAGTTACCTGCTTTGGAAGGTTGTGGTTAGTTAGGAGCGGAAGCACGCAGCTCAAACAGGTAGGACAACGAAAAGTAGGACTCACACTGGCGAGATAGCAAAATTACAATTGAAACAGTTGCAAAAATGAGATAGTAAAATCACAGTTGAAACAGTTGAAAAAATGTCTCATCAGGGATAATATTGTAAAATTATAGTCGAATCAGTCGAAGAAATATAATTAAGCAGCTGAAGTAGGCAGCTCAAGTAGACAGGACGATAGAGAGCTACCTGCTTTGGAAAGTTGTGGTTGATCTAGAGCAGAAGCAATCAGCTTAAGTAGGCAGAACAACGAAAGTAGGACTCACACTTATATATATAGATATAGAAGAAAATTGAATGTAAAATATGATATCTCATTTTACATGACTTAAAATAATTGATCGGGGCGAGATAGTAAAATCACAATTGAAACAGTTGGGAAAATATCTCATCAGAGGTAATATTGTAAAATTATAGTAGAATGAAATATAATTAAGCAGCTCAAGCAGGCAGGACGATGAAGAGTTGCTTGCTTTGGAAGATGGTGATTGGTCGGGAGCGGAAGCAGGCAGGACAACCAAAAGTAGGACTGACATATTTTTAAAATTTGAATTTAAAATATGATATCTCATTTTACATGACATAAAATAATTGATCGGGGCGAGATAGTAAAATCACAATTGAAACAGTTGCAATAATGAGATAGTAAAATCACAGTTAAAACAGTTGAAAAAATGTCTCATCAGGGATAATATTATAAAATTATAATAGAATCAGTTAAAGAAATATAATTAAGCAGCTCAAGCAGACAGCTCAAGCAGGCAGACGATGAAAAGTTGTCTGCTCTGAAAGATTGTGATTGGTTCGGAGGGAAAGTAAGCAGCTCAAGCAGGCAGAGTGAAAGCAGGCAGGACAACCAAAAGTAGGACTCACATATTTTTAAAATTTGAATTTAAAATATGATATCTCATTTTATATGACTTAAAATAATTGATCGGGGAGAGATAGTAAAATCACAATCGAAACAGTTGCAATAATGAGATAGTAAAATCACAGTTGAAAAAATATCTCATCAGGGGTAATATTGTAAAATTATAGTAGAATCAGTTAAAGAAATATAATTAAGCAGCTGAAGCAGACAGCTCAAGCAGGCAGGACGATGAAGAGCTGCCTGCTCTAGAAGATTGTGATTGGTCAGGAGGGAAAGCAGGCAGCTCAAGCAGGCAGGACAACCGAAAGTAAGAATGACACTTATTTATATAGATTTTACATTGTTATTTATATAACTAAATTTGAATTTAAAATATGATATCTCATTTTACATGAATTAAAATAATTGATCCGAGCGAGATGGTAAAATCACAATCGAAATAGTTGCAAAAATGAGATAGTAAAATCACAGTTGAAACAGTTGAAAAAATGTCTCATCAGGAGGTAATATTGTAAAATTATAGTCGAATCAGTTGAAAAAATATAATTAAACAGTTGAAGCAGGCAGCTCAAGCAGGTAGGACGACGTAGAGCTACCTGCTTTGGAAGGTTGTGGTTGGTCAAGAGCAGAAGCAGGCAGGACGACGGAAAGGAGGACTGACATATATAATATATAATAAAAATATGATATCTCATTTTACATGACTTAAAATAATTGATCGGGGCGAGATAGTAAAATCACAATCGAAACAGTTGCAAAAATGAGATAGTAAAATCACAGTTGAAAAAATGTCTCATCAGGGGTAATATTATAAAATTATAGTCGAATCAGTTAAAGAAATATAATTAAACAGCTGAAGCAGGCAGGACGACGCAAAACTACCTGCTTTGGAAGGTTGTGGTTGGTCAGGAGCAGAAGCAGGCAGCTCAAGCAGGCAGGACAACGAAGAGGGTGCCACATGGCGAGATGTTATTGGTTTGGTGGTGGGTAGAACCCCCACTCTCATATAATGATATAAGTGTCAGTCTGACAAAAAGCAGACAACTCTTCGTCGTCCTGCCTACTCATACTCCTGACCAATCACAACACTCCAAAGCAGGCAGCTTTCCGTCATCCTGCTTGAGCTGCCTGCTTCAGCTGCTTAATTATATTTTTTTAACTGTTTTGACTATATTTTACAATATTACCCCTGATGAGATATTTTTTCAACTGTTTCAACTGTGATTTTACTATCTCATTTTTGCAATTGTTTCAACTATGATTTTACTATCTCACCCCGATCAATTATTTTAAGTCATGTAAAATGAAATATCATATTTCAAATTCAAATTTAGTTATACAAATACGAATGTAAAAATAATCAATAAATGTGAGTCTTATCAACCACAACCTTCCAAAGTAGGCAGTTCTTCGTCGTCCTTTGTGCTTGAGCTTTCTGCTCTTGCCCCTGACCAACCACAACCTTCCAAAGCAGGCAGCTTTATATTGTCCTACCTACTTGAGTTGTCTGTTTTGGCTGCTTAATTATATTTCTTTAACTGTTTTGACTGTAATTTTACAATATTACCCCTAATGAGACATTTTTTCAACTGTTTCAATTGTGATTTTATTATCTCGCCCCGATCAATTATTTTAAGTCGTGTAAAATGAGATATCATATTTTTAATTTAAATTTAGTTATGTGAATAAGAATGTAAAATTATTAAAAAGTGTTAGCCTGACCAATCATAACCTTCCAAAGCAGACAGCTCTTCGTTGTTCTTCGTGCTTGAGCTGCCTGCTCTTGACCAACCACGGTCTTCCAAAGCAAACAACTCTTCGTCGTCCTACCTGTTTGAGCTGCCTTCACCCCACCCCATACCAAGGACAAACAAATTAAAATGAATGAAATATCATATTTTTAATTCAAATTTAGTTTTACGAGTAAGAGTGTAAAAATAATCAAACATATTCAGTTTCCCGGACAGCTTTTTCTAGTTTCCTTAAAAGAAAGAAGAGTATAACCATTAATAAATAATAGAAAATTTATTAAAAATGCCTAATTATGTTTTTTTTTTTATTAGAATAATTGTCTTGGTTTGACAGAGGTATAAACGAGTTTTTTTAGGAGAAATTACATATATATACAAAAAAGTAAAAAGGTTTACAAAAAAAGTAGTTCATATTTTATTTACATAAAAAATAGCCCAAAATCAGCGAAACTATATATGACTATACAATATAGTTTGTCAAAGGTTATAGAAAGTATAACTACTATACAGTATATATTAATTTTACATGAGCTACACACTACATATACATTATGATACACAAATATACACTCACTATACATGCCTATACAATGAGGCTATTTTTTTAAAAAAAAATTAAGAGGAAGAAAATATTGAGTTTGTTGATGTGGATTGTTCAATATTAAAAAACTAATAAAGTTTGTTATGAATAAAGACAATTTTTGTGTGAAAACTATTTAAGTTTGGGCTTTAGGCGCCTAACTTTTTGGGCTTCATTTTATTTCAAGTTAATTATTGGGAAAATTTCATATATATAAAAACAAAAAAAAAGTTTACGTAAATCACATAGTGTAAAAAATTAGTTACAATTTTTTCTTATTCTTTTCTAGTTTATAAAAATTCCTTAAAAAAATATGGCAATTCAGATACATTAATTCAATCTCAGACACATGAATTAGGGTTTTTAAGTATCAGCAGGTAACATTTAAAGTATGACACATTGAACATAGAGATAATTTAATAATCAGAATTAATGTATCCAAATTACTGAATTAATGTATCCGAATGGAAAAAAAGGGATTTTGAAAATTTTGAAAATGGGTGGGAATAATGAAAAATATGATAAATAAAGAAGTGTAATTTGGTAATTTTTTACCAAGAAATATTACAAGAAAAGTATCCCATTCCTTTTTGGAGAAATTTCATATATATACAAAAAAAAAACAAGAAAAGAAGCTCAAAATTACATAGATAAGCAAACATACACTAGTTAATTAGCTAACAAAGCTATGGTTTGAATAAATCACAATTCGCCGCAAATATTTAGCTATAATTACAGTTTGAATTTTGGATAATTCGCTCGCTTTATACAAACATTGTGCGCGATTATACAAAAGTTATGTGTGAATCAAATTGTATACCGAAATATACATACACAGTGAATGTAATGACCCTGAAGGTCATTTTTGGCATTTTTTACAAAATTATCATTTTTCCCTTCCTAAAATTTATCTTGGATTATTTTTAGTTGAGTCTAAACGTCGGATTTTGAAAATCTTGTAAAAAGTTGGAATTTTAATTAAAAATGAGTTTTTAGAAGCTTAAAGTTGGGAATTTCAAGTTTTGTGGTCATCTTGAGTTTCGAGGGTCAAAATGCAATTCTGACAATTTTATCAACTTCGGAATGCAGAATTTGGTCTAAGAGAATTGACGAATCTGAATTTGGAGTTAAAATGGAGATTTTGGACCCAAAGTTACATTTTTAGTGGTATTCGAATCATAGTTAGACTTTGATCAATATTCGGAGTTTGAAAGCTCGAATTGAAATTCTGGTAATTCCACTGATTTCGGGTGGTGAGAGTAATGCTAAAAATAATCTCGTTGTAGTTTTTGGAGTTTTCGAGGGCAGTTTGGATATTTTGAGGTTTAACTAGTTTATTTGAGTTTTACTAGATTTCGATCCAAGGAGGCCTCAAAGTCAAATTTCGATGATTCTATTGAGTCTGAAATGTCATTTCTGGTAGGTTTGCATATATGGTTTGTGATCACGGAGTTCTGAATGAATTTCGAGGGTTCATTATGTGAATTTTCTGTTGTGTTCATTGTTGATATCTGGTGCAATCCCCTTAGAATTCCCCGTTTGCGGGGTTGTCCTGTGTTTGCAAAGGGTTATCATGTTTGACCTCCGCGTTCATAGAGGTGGTCTCCATATTCGTTAAGTGTATAATAGTTGCACTCCGCGTTCGTGGAAGACCTTCTGCGTTTGCTGGTAATTCTCCGCGTTCGTGGAGTACAAAGATGCTTGAAAAAATGTTATGTTTCAAAATGTCGGGTTTCATCATTTTTCTCCATTTTTAATATTTCAAGCTTGGTTTTAGAGAGATTCTTCAAAAAATTTCAAGACAACTATTGGGTAACTAATTTTAATCTATGTTTTCAATTTTCATTGATTAAATTGTGATTTTAACATGAAAATTGGGGATTTCAATGGAAGAAATTGGGATTTTCTCGGACATTGATTTTGATACAAAAATGGTGATTATGAACTCATTTTAACTCCTTTTTCGAAACAATTTTCACCATTAGATTCCTTATTACTTGAGAATCACTTTCATGTAAAAATTTCTAAATTTCGGAAAACTTTTTTGGTATAAGATTTTTGGATCATTTTGCCTTTTTCTCCTAAATTGCTTGATTTTAGTGTCATTGGTTTCTTAATGTGATTGTGTAACACCTGGTTATGTCTATCTTATCCACCATATGTAACAATGAACTTTGTCAAACTCCATTAAACAGGATAGTAAACTTACCAAAATACCCCTAGATGAGTGACACTAACATAACGTGTCTTTCCAAACTCTTTTGGCACATTTGAGATCGGTAATGTGATCAGCACGAAAGTTTATCTGGGAAAATAATCTTGGTTGATCTTCAGAGCAACCGAATCGAAAGATAATTTTTGGAGGCAAAAATGCAATTCTAAAAAAGTGCGTGACAAATCTGCGTCGCAGACTGATCACGGGATTGAAAAATCGATCAAAATTTTTTTAAAAAAATATACTAGTACGCGACAGGTCCACGTCGCGGACCTGGTCCACTCACCTGTTCCACCGAAGTTCAAAATTTTAAATCTTACGAGGGGCATTCCAGATATTTTTTCATCCCTCCTAAACTTAATCCACGACCAATATAGGTCATTTTTTTAATCTATAAAGGGTTACTAGACCCCTTCTAAAGTCTCTTACACTAAAACTAAGTAGAGACTTTGAGCGAAGAAGTGGAGAAAGACCTAGGGTTCAGAGGATTGAGGCTAACTTCTTGCGAAGTTGATTGACAAACTTCATACTAGATATGTAAGGCTAACCTAAAGCATGAAATTGTTCTTCCATGTGCCCCTTAATTGTAATAGAGTGATAGATGAAAACATTGAGTCCTTATGCATGTTTTCTTGCAAAATTATACATATCCTATGTATTTTCGTATGTTGATGATCATCACAAACTTGATTTACTGCATAAATATTTTTACATGAGTTATTTCACAAACCTATATATTACTTCATAAAAAATGCATGAATGAACCTAGGGTTTGTGAAATAACTCATGTAAAAGCATTTATTCAGTAAATCAAGTTTGTGATGATCATCAACATACGAAAATACATAGGATATGTATGATTTTGCAAGAAAACATGCATAAGGACTCACTGTTTTCATCTATCACTCTATTACAATTAAGGGGCACATGGAAGAACAATTACATGCTTTAGGTTAGCCTTACATACCTGAAAATCAAAAAACAATCGTAACTCAAAGGATCACAGTTGAATACTTGGAAACCCTAGCTTCTCTCCCCTTCTTCGCTCAAAGTCTTTCTTAGTTATAGCTTAAAGGACTTAAGAATAGTTTTTTGAACCTCTTTTAGGCCAAAAACAACCTATATTGGTAGTGAATTAAGTTTAGGAGGGGTGAAGAAAAGTTTAGAATGCCCCTCAAAAGATTTAGAATTTTGAACTTTGGTGGAACAAGTCGGTGGACCAGGTCATCGACACGGACTTGTCGCATACCTATACATTTTTTTTTCAAAACTTTTCCGATTGATTTACAATCCCGTAGAAAATATTAGAATCACCATTAAGTGCAAATTTGCGACAGGTCCACGATGCGAATATGTCGCGCACTTTTTTGAAAATGCTTTTTTGCTTCAAAAAATTATCTTTTGATCCGATTGCTCTAAAAATCAACAAGGATCATTTTCCCACACAATTTTTCATGCTGATCGCGTTTCCAACCTCAGATTTGTCAAAAAAGTTTGAAAAGATACATTATGCTAGCGTCACTCATCCTAGGGGTATTTTGATAATTTTACTGGTGTTACAGAAAACATAAAGTTAGAAAATATTATATCTTCTTCTTTTGTTTAAAAAAACTTATATATCAAAGTCTCTCATTGAAGTTTTGTTATAGATCAACAATAATATTAAATTGACCTAACTTATGAGAAAGTTCGGTAGGTCAAGACTTGATGCTTATAAATATATGCTTTGGTTTACTCTCATCTCCTCAATCTTAGGACAATTACCCTATTCAACTGTTAGTTGCAAGAGAAGTATTGAGCGGAAGACGTAGTTAAATGTTCCCTAAACGGCTACACAAATACGCATCTTAATATTGATTTTTATGGCATTCTTAATTTACGTAGTAATGTAAGAATAATTACAAGTTGATTTGGGGAATCTTAGTAGCTTAGTTAATTGGTTGGCTACACGAACTCTCACCTTGTTGGTGAGAATTCGATTTCCCACATTGTAATCTCCTCCCCATTTTTCCTTCCCCTACCCTCAATTTTTTTTAAAAAATAATTATAAATTGACTTATAATTGATATCAGAGCCTGATTGAATAAATCTAAAATTTTAATATTCATTTATTAAAAATTATTTAGTAAAACATGAATTAAAATCGTGATTTAGTCTGACATCCAACTCTCAAAATAATATTTGAGTTTCATCAAAAAAAATATTTTAATTATAGTAATGTGTATGAGCATGTTAATGTACTAAATTAATATAAAAGAAGCAAATTCAAGTAGAATACATTGATAAGATTTGATTAGACGGTTTATGACTAGTATTTAATTATCACTAAAGAATGTGGTGTCATGGATGGGTTGTTGATCCTTTAATCAAAGGTCTCAAATTCGACTCCTATTATTAAAACAATCATTGATAAAGAGTGTTACCATCCGACTGAGATCCTATCTGGCGTTAGTTTTAAATAATCAAACTCAAATGCGAATATCAAACATCGAAATCAAATAAACTGAAAACTCACAATAAATTTTCAATTAAAAATTTAGACAAATAAAAGATTCAATCTAAAATGACAAAATCATATGTTGTTAGAGTGTAAGAAGCACAAAAAATAAATACAAAAGAATTTCAAATGAAGAATGAAAAATAAACATTAATCTTGGCACAATTAGTAACAATATTGAATTGAAAAACAGAGACAAACTTAAGTGCAAGATAGAGGATGTTATTTTGCTTATTCCTATACCTTTTAACAATTAATTCTTTCTCAATCTAGATGATACAGAGAAAAAAATTATGGCGAGAAAAAAAAAAGAGACGAAGATAAAGAAAGAATGGAGATTCAGAATGGTGAAAGACACATGAAAAATTCAGTTGTAATTCAAACAACTCATAACTTTAATTGATGTGTAAAAGTTTTTAACGTCTTCAAATGTAATTTAAGGGACACATAATTGATAGGTTGATACCACATGTCAAACTCACATTCTAGCATAGTATATGTAATTGTGTTCACTATTTATTTTGTCCTAAAATTATTTTATATGATAAAATATTTTTTCAATTTTTAAAAAATATAAAATTGTGTTAATTTTGTTCATATGAGGATGTTGAAATTTATTTAATATGAACTAAAATTAACTAACAGATAATGTGACATGACTGGAGCCTATTAAATATTAAATTCATTATTGAACCTGAATTACTTCATGTATTAGTGTAGATTGATATTAGTATAGAATGTGTTGAAAATCTAATAAAGTTTGTTACGAGAAAACCTATTGAATTTGTCATGACTCACTTTAATCCTTTGAGATTGACACTCACGCTTATTCTCAAGTGGGAGAACCACTATTATAATCTAAACAATGCAACTAATACGAATATATAATTTAAAGATATGAAATTAGGTTTGAATGACAATCAAAATTGAATTCCCGTAAAGTTAAACAACATAGATCTAAATAGTGCAAAAAATGAACCCCGCAAAACCTGAAAATTATTGTACCAAAACTCTATTCGATAGTCTAAAGTAAAGAAATGCAACCCCAGTCTAAAATATTTGAGTCTAGGCGAAGTAAATTAAGATAATAGATGAGTCTGTGGTAGTTTGAAAGAGCCACTTCACCCTTAATTTTATGAATTAACAATCTCCTAGCTGAGGTATGTCAGTAGCCAACTGAATATGTCATGTACTCAATAAAGAAGGAGCAAGTGCAATATTAGTATAGTTTATTGGTAGGATCACACAACAATTCCAGTTAGTGAAATATATAGAAGTTGAGACTTATGGACACTATCTAATAGTAAGAAGTCTAAAAAAAAATCTTTTGTATTCAGACATTAACCTTGGACAGTAGTATTATGTATTTGCAGAGGCACTCTTATTTTGTATATTATTATGATTATTGATATATGTATATGATTTGTCCTTATGTCTATTGTAGCTCTGTACTGTTGGCTTCCAGGTTTTGGGTAGGTTTCGGCGTGTGAATTATTATTGTATCGATTTGGTTTGGACTAGAGAGTTAGGACATGTACCCTTGGGTTGAGAGTTGGCTTGCCTGTAGGTGGGACCTAATACCCACAATATAGTAAAATCACATATATACAAAAAATACTAACAAGTTACCAATTCACACTCAGTATACAATTCACAATGTCAATCTCAAATGCAACAGTCAATGATGATCCTCTCATATAACCCAGACTGATTCAATATATCTCAAAATGCGACATCCGATCCAATGTGTATAGGAACGTGATATCCGATCCAAATATGTACCAACACGATACTTGACCTAACAACCACAATCATAATAAATGATACACACTTGCACAATTAAGTAATGAATTCATTGAATGTAATTGATCACAAATAGTCTTTCTTTATTCACACACTATATATGTATATACTAGTAAAGGTAGCCTAGGCGTTGCCCGAGCCCAATAAATATATTTGATTATTTTTACACTCTTATTTGTATAACTAAATTTAAATTTAAAATTTGATATTTCATTCGTTTTAATTTGTTTGTTCTTTTTTTAGTTCATCTAAAAAATATATTTGGTTGTTTTTACACTTTTATTTGCATGACTAAATTTAAGTTTAAAATATGATATTTTATTCGTTTTAATTTGTTTGTCCTTTTTTTTAGTTCATCTCATGAAGAATGTCTCTTTCTCTATTTTTTGGTAACTTTTAAAATATAATTTTTCATATGACATGTTACCACAAGATCAAATTTTTTTTTTGATACATTTGAGTCAAATAATTTGATATATGTTTAATTTAAGATCACAAAATTTATAAATTTTATTAGTTTGTTTGGCCAAAATAAATAGGAGCAATTAATTAAAATGGGGGTAATATTTAGTTTGAATAAAGATTAATCAAGCATGAGTCCACGTATGTTACTTTTGACTGCAATTTATGTGACATTGATAGATTTTTTTAAGAAAATTAAGTGGTTAATTATTACAATTTATAGTATAAGTTCATGTTAATTTTGTTACTTATTTCGTTCCAATTTATGTTGTGCCATACAAAATTTTGAGAGTCAGTCATATTTTTGATTAAATTATTACTTGTTGTAAGTCGGCCTCAATTCTGTTGGTATGTGAAAATGAAGAAAAATGAAATAATCAAATGAACCCAATTCTGTTCCTTATATAAAAATGAAGCAAAATGAAATAATCAAGTGTTCAAATTCTGTTCCTTATGTAAAAATAAATCCAATCATGAAACCAAGTAGTTCTCTTATGTAGAAATGCCTCAGAATTGCCATTTATTTACAGAGAAGCACACACGTCTTTTGTTGCTTATGTAAAAATGAGGCAAAATTGAAAGTGTTGCTGCCGATGTTTGAACCCGCTATATACAACACAAAATATCAGATAACTCTCTTATGTAGAAATGCCCCAGAATTGCCACTTATTGTTGCTTATGTAAAAATGAGGCAAAATTGAAAGTGTTGTTGCCGAGGTTCAAACCTATGGCGTACAACACAAAATATCAAGCTCCAACCATCGGACCAAACAATTGTCTTGTGTAAAGATTTTCTAGAATTGCTATTTATTTATAGGGAAGCGCACCCATTGACGGAGACACCTATGCTTATTCCCATTTTTTAATAAATAATAATATATACAAGAAACACTAATAGTGCAGTTAACATGCACATATAGTACAAACAAAAAGATAAACCATCACTTACCTCGAAACAAGTCTTGAGAATTCTAAAGAACTTAAATGTTCTTTTTTTTATCAAAATTTTTGACTCCTTCTTAGTTTTAAAAAAAAAAACAAACACAAATACAATGAATCAATCAACAATGACCATAAGAAGTCATATTAATTTATATTTTCTCCTATTATTATTTTACATTCTTTTAGTTACTGACTTACTGGTCAGAAAACTATCAAACTTTTAGAAAATTATGCATCAATCCTACTCATGTCTTTTCATCTCCTTGTTATATTCACAAAGAGTTAAATTTTTAATATCAATGATTTGACTAATAGTATAAAGATTTTCTTAACAAAAATTAAAAGATTTGTATGATACTTTTTGCTTTATTGCCTACATCATATGTCTTTTATTGAAATTTCCTAGTAAGCTAGCATCCCAAACATATGAGAAAATATAATATATTCAACTTAAATTATATAGTTTAGAAAGTCATATTAAATTTAATTTACCCCAAATAATTTATTATGCCTATTTTGCATAATACTTTTTTTACTTGGAAAGATCAAAATTGATTACTTTTATAAATGACTAAATGTTGAAGGCTATCAATAGTTAGCAAAAAAAGAAAACTATTTATATAATTGATATTGTATTTTATACATGTGTTAATCCCAATCCTAAGGAATCAGATGTGTCATTTTCAAAGTTTTTTCTTATTTTTGATACATTTGTATAGATGTGGAATATTATTTAGTGATTAGTAAAATATTAGATGCTCATGTTTGATCATAAATTTTGAAGTTAAATTTGTAAATGAATTTTTTGAAGTTCAGATTTTTAAATTTTGAATTGTGTTTGGATATGCATTTTTAGTTAAAAGAATTTAAAGTTTTGTGAGTGAAAGTTCCCAAAAAATTTCAAATTGGTGGAAACTTTAAAATATTTAAAATTAAATTTTCAAAATTTTATAAAATTTTTTGATCAAATAAATTTTAAAAATCTACTTCCAACCGTAGGTGTTTTTCTCGAGGTTTATTCTCTTTTTTTTTTTTTTACCCTTTTTGAGTTTTTTCCCACTATTGTACAAATAATTATGGATTCTATTAACATTTTGAAAACTTCAATTGGTCAAATTTGAATTTTGTCTCACTTTATAAATAAATTTTTGCCAAATTTTTTATTTAATAAATTTTGGTAAAATCTACTCTCAAGGATCATATGCGTTTTTCTCGAAATTTCTTCTCTTATCTTCTTTTAAAATCTTTTTCCTTTTTTCTTTTAAAGTCTTTTTCACTATCATACAAACAATCATGAATACTATTGACATTTTGAAAACTTTAACGGGCCAAAATTGAATTTTGCCTCATTTAATAAATAATTTTTTATAAAATTTTCTAATCAACTAAGTTTTCAAAATCTTCTCTCAAAGCGTTTTTCTCGAGGTTTCTTCTCCTATTTTCATTTTAAAACTTTTTCCTTTTTAATCTTTTATTAGTAATGTACAAACAATTATGGATTCTATTAACATTTTGAGAACTGCAATGGGTTAAATTTAAATTTTGTCTCACTTAATAAATAAATTTTTATCAAATTTTCTTCGAATAAATTTTAAAATCAACCCTCTAGACATTTTTTTCGAGTTTTCTTCTCTTATTTTCGTTTTAAAACTTTTTTCATTTTTAATATCACTAATATACATAGATTTTACTGATATTTAGAAAACTTCAGTGAGTCAAATTGTGTATCCCCAAACTTCAAGGGCCAAATTGTTTATCTTCATCTTTTAAACAAAACACAAACTTGTGTATCTCCAAAACTCTCACAAGTCACACCCCCACCCCTTTCTCTCTCTCTTTCCCCAAAGGGCTTTTTCCCCCAAAT
Source organism: Solanum aculeatissimum (assembly GCA_038996855.1). Lineage (NCBI taxonomy): Eukaryota > Viridiplantae > Streptophyta > Magnoliopsida > Solanales > Solanaceae > Solanum > Solanum aculeatissimum. The sequence continues at coordinate 15,656 of JBCEWC010003020.1, read as the reverse complement.
TAAACTCTTCGAAAATTTCTCACACACAAAAATCTTTATCTCGCGTATGGCCTTTCACACAGCTTGTCCAATTACCTGGTACTACATTCTTTTATTTATGTATTATTTGTTTATTTTCGCTCGTTTTCTCTTTTTATTATCACTCTTCTCTTTGCTCTCTCTTTTCTAGGCCAAGGATGCCAAATGGGTTCCTTTGTTTTATGGTTTTAAGTTGTTTACTGGGGTTTTTATGACCCATTGAACGTTTTTTTGATGTGGGGTTTGGCGATTTTGTGGTGTAGCTGGAGGATCTGCTATCTTTCTCTTTCTCTCTCTTTTTTGATGGATGTGAAAGCGGTTTCTTGGTTTTGCGTTTTGTTGTTTCTGACCCAGTTGAGTGTTTTGCTTTTGGCGTTTTTTGGTGCAGTCGAAAGATCTGCTTCTGCCCACATGGGTTTCCAAAGGGTAAAAATACCCTCTTGGAAGATGTGTTCTTGGGAGATGTGACTAAGCTTGAGGAGTTTCTCAAGGACCCGTGGTCTCTTAAGGCCAAACAAGGTGCCACAATTCAGGTTAAGGTGCCCAAGCTCGTTGTTGCTCCGCCCCCACAGGCGCCTGTAGGTGATGGGGCTGGTGGCAGCGGTGGGGATGGTGAGGAGGCGGCTGCTATTGCTTCAGCTCAGACTAAGCGTGTTGCTTTGCAGAAGAAGGCTGCTGCTGCCTCTATGGTGGCTGAGGATTTTGCTAGACGATTTGAGTCTGGAGATGTGGAGGTTAGAAACCACAGTTCTAAAAAACGTAGATTTTCTTGAAATTGAATGTGGAATGTGGAAATTAGGATTGTTAAATCAACTGACTGCTCTGCTGTGCTATTTATCGTAGTCAGGATAATGGCATACTTGTTTGCTGAGATGATCTATTTTCAGATCACTTGTCTGTTTATATTTCGTGTGGATTTTATGCCATCACTATTATGTTTCTCTTAATTTTAATGCTGAGTTTCTTCTGTTGAGGGAGAAAAGAATTTATGTGGTCCACAAAATGGTCTAAACATTCTGGTTTGTATGAATACTTTCAGGGCACTTGATAATATAACTCCATTCACATTTTAGACTTTTAAGTGTTTGTATAATATTCCACTATTGGAGGAGAAAAACTACACAGATGATTTAGCCTGTTCTGATATATTCTCTCAAAAGAGAACCAATTTTCATGGTGCTTCCTATAGGATTGAGAAATTCATGGGTTATTTGGTTGGACAACTCTTAATGAAGCTTGTCTCACTCAAGACGACCTTAAGAAAATTTTAGATTGCCAATATTACATGTGCCAATAAAACCTTGAGTCCAGCAACCATCTTTACAGTTGCTGGTGATTTATGGTGTATGTTTTGTCTATATTTGGTATTTATTGGGTAATGCCACATAGCACCAAAGAGGTCTTTGAATGCTGGTGCTATTGGATAGTAGGTAGGCCCATCAAGCCAATCTGGAAGATGATACCTGCTAGTATCTTTAGGTGTATATAGTTAAGAAGGAAAATTAAATGTTTCGAAGGTTTATCAACTCCAAATCACTCCCTTAAGGCTAGATGTCTTTTGCATTATCTATATAGTTGGTATATTCTTTCCTTCATAGATTCCCCTGAGAAATTTTTTAACTTCGTTGGCTCCTTGGTACTAGTTTAGTCTTTTTTGTAATTGAGCTAATGAAATTTTGTCATTTTCCTAACTTTCGTACTATTCTGCATCTTCTTGATGCCAACAATGAAATTTCTTATTACTTTATCAAAAAATAAATAAATGAAAAATGTCTAGAATGTACACACCCTTAGGAGTCGTTTGGTTATGGGATAGGCCCAAAACTAATACATAAATAACTTGGTTATTCACGGATTGTTTGTATATGGTGTTTTGATTGCGAATATGATAAAAGTTATTCATTTATTAATTTTATATAATGTTTGGTACACGGTGTTTGGTTGCATTTTTTGTAATCCTACGTAATTAATACTTACATAACTCACGAGGGACTTTATGTATAATTTGTTCAAGGTAGAAGGTAGAATACATTATGTTGGTATTAGTTATACATGTAGTAAAACAGTAAATTACACATTCATCCGTATCAATTCACTTTTAAATGTATATTATTTCACAACAACAACAACATACCCGGTGAAATCCTAGTAAATTAAATGTATATTAATTTACAACAAATCAAATAATTAATACAGGTAAGAAAAGCACTACTGTTTCTTTTTGTATTTTTAATTGATTAGTTACTTTTAGTTTCTTTGCTTAATTTCTTGTTAATTGTTCACTTTGGCGGTAATGTAGTGGCGGGTGATTGTTTTTTCTGCTAATTGTAATTAATTTCTTTGGTTAGTTTCTCTGCAATGCACTACCAATACGTATATTAATTTATTTTTAGTTATTTGTTATTTACTATAATTTAAATTACTTTATTGCTTAATTGCTTAATCCTATTCATACAAATTACTTAATTGCTTTTAGTTATTTGTCATTTACTTTATTGTTTTTAGTTATTGGTATTTATTTAATTTTAATATGTTATTTAGATAGTTGTTTATGTTAATGGGTATAATAAATATTAGCTTACTAAACATTTTTGGAATTAAAAAATAAAAATTAGCTCACTAATGCATTGTAATCTCTACATAACTAAACCCTGCATTACTAATACCTATATAACTAAACCCTACATAACTAAGTGGGTGTTTGAATTGACTTATTTTTAGTGGCATTTGGCTTCTAAGCACTTTTTTTAATTTTGGAAGTGTTTGGGTAACACATAAAGCACTTTTTTAAAACTAAAAAAGTGCAATTTGGCTTTTGGCTTTTAAGTAACTTAAAAAAAGCCCATCCAAATACCTCCTAAACCCTACATAACTAATACCTCCATAATTAATTCTTGCATTAGTCTAACTTGTAATCAAATGGCTCCTTAATTCAAGTAGTAGATAATTTTTGAAAATTCCTTTTCCTTTTGAGAAATGAAAATGTTTAGTGTTGGCTGTCAGTTAAATGCATTTAGTCACGCTTCAATCTCCACTTTTTGGGCTACATTCAAGTTATTTGACTATATTGGCTTGTGAGCATGAGAATTTTCTATGAAGTGGACAACTTTAGACATGATGCTCTAAGTTTTTTTTGTTTGATGTATTGCTATAATTGATATTAGTGTCAACACAAAACTTGCATAAGATAATACAGTACTCGGTTGGTGGTAATAAATAATACCTGCATTAAATTGTGTATGAGGCGTGTATTATTTTGTATGGAATAGAATGTGGCAATAAGAAAACATATATTCGCAATATGGGAATTAAACTATCTCAAGACAAAAATGTCCTTTTAAAGTACATAATTCATGTATAACAATCTTCTCGTTATTAATCACAGCGTTAACAATCTCATCTTTATTAATCACCATATAAACAATTCCTCCTCGCATAATTAGCATGCCAACCGAGTGACCCGTAAAAGTAAAGGTCTGCTTGCGCTCCATAAAAAACAGTGGTCTAGAAATCATTTGGATTTAAAATCTAAAAAACAGTTAGGATGTTTCTTTTGTTGTTCCTCAAATTCAAACAATTAGATGTTGTCACTGACCCGTAGTATATTCGTATGTTAAAGGTGCATTGTTAATAACCCTTTCTAATTGCAAATTCTACTGATATTGGTTTCTTTTTCTCTTGGGGATGTGGAGGCTGGGAGCTGGAATCATAAATTGTTGCATGATAGTATTCAATCTTTTTATTTACAAATAAATATCTGTTCTCAGGGTTCCACGAAAGATGTTGGTGGAGAAGAACAGGGTCTTTTGAATGTCAAAGTGATGTGTAGGCTATGTTTTTCCGGTGAAAATGAAGGAGGTGAAAGAGCAAGGAAAATGATGTCATGCAAAAGTTGTGGGAAGAAGTATCACCGAAGCTGCCTGAAATCTTGGGGTCAACATAGAGGTACTTCTATAGGCCACCAGATTTGTCAGTTTTACTGTTATTCATTTGCTAATATGCCCCCTTCCTACAGACCTCTTCCATTGGAGTTCCTGGACATGTCCCTCATGCCGTATTTGTGAGGTAAAACTTTTGATTCTTTTCAATAAAATAATGAAACATAGTTGGTTTTGCTTTTTAATAGCTGCCCATAATGTGGCAATTGTACCATGAGTTGCTTTATTTTTCTTTTTTGTGATTTGTGAATAAGAAGGTCAAAGCTAATTCGACAAGACATTGACTTTTATTATGTAACAAAATGGGAAAAATAAATTTGTTAGAGATATCAACTGATGCCCTAATTTTCTTTGCCAGCCATATGTAACAACCGGAGTTTTCATATTTAGGTATTTTAGGTTCTAGCCTGCTACCTGGCCCTATGAGAGGTTTCCCAGGTCAGTTTTGACACACAAATCTTGGGTAAGGTACACTGATTTAAAAGAAAAAGATCCCGACTAAGGTGGATCTTGAAAGAGGTCTTTTTCAACATCTCTATGTGTAGGCATGGACAGTCCATTGAGAAACAAGATATTGCTTTTAAGTCAATGCTCTTAATGGATCCCTCCATATGTTTATGTTGTATTATAGTCAAATGGTGAAACACTTAGAATTTGACCCATGGCCCCACTTATACGCAAACCCATCAAACACTTCTCATACACTTGCTATGTCAACTGCCATTTGTCCTGTAACAAACAGGGAAGGCTATTTACTGCTAGATCAAGTGGACCCAACTCGGATAAGCACCATGTGAAAGCCAAATAAGCTGCAAGCAATAATAGCTTATAATGCTAAACACACGTTGAAACCCCAATCTCTGGTTGTAAGAAGTTATTTAATGACACTAGGTGTTTTCTTAGCTTGTTAGACAGAGTTACTCAGAAAGTGGTGCTGGTGGAAGGTACCTAGTAGAATTAGTCGAAGTGAGCGCAAGCTGATCAGGGCGCCACAGTTATTAAAAAGAAGTCATTTAATGTGAAATGAGTCACTATGGTTCCATTACTTCCATGTTTCTTTTTTTATGGTGTAAAGTTTGTCATGTTCAGTTTGCGAGATGTTACTGAATCAGATCAGATTTTCTTTTTGGTTTTTGTTCCCTCCAGTGTTTCTCCAGCTTTCTTTTTCGGTCATTTGTGCTTTTGTCCTTTTCTTTGGTGACTTCAATTTTAGTTCTTTTTGAGGAAGTCTTTCATTTTAATTTTTGTTTCACATTTAACCTTTAGATTGTTTGGAATTAGGTAGTTTGATCCATCTAACCAACGGGTAACCAAACAAAATGTTATATAAGCAACCAGCTTTTATCCTTTATTCCTTATCCCTTCCTTTGCTGCACCCTCCGTGGCACCTCAAGACTTACATCTAGGTTTTACTATGGAGGTTTCTTGCGACAGAAGAATAGCCTTGTAGGTTGGGACATTGGTAGGATTTGAGCAGTCCTTTAAAAAATGAAAATTGCAAAAAAAAAAAAAGCAACAAGGTCTTCAAAGCATCAAACACATGAAATTAACTAAATATATGAATTTAGTACTTATAAGATCAAATAGCGGTTAACATTATTATTTTCACTTTTTCAGTACCTGTTATACAATAATGACAATATATAGATTCAATACCTATACTGAAATAGAATCAAAATAAATTTCAACAAGGTCACAGAATAAATGATGGTCTATAACAACATTGATTTTAGATTCCCAGTAAATTGACTAGAAAAAGAATTAATCAGCTATAAGAAGAATTAGTTTGCGGCATTCAATTTCATATTAAATTGCTTTAGTAACTATACATAAAGTTGAAAGAGAAGCAAAAAGAAGCTCAAAATCAGCAGTAGTTGAAGATCGGGTCTTGCATACAAAGAAAGTGTCATCTTTGAAGAAAAAGAAAAAGAAATTTTCAGAATATACAGAATCCTTGCCTTACTACATGGACAAGTCATTTGGTTGATAATTTCAATGTTTGGAGGTGGCGTTTGGAAATAATGGGATGTTCTCTGTTTCCTATGTTTGGAGGTGGGGTTTGGAAATAATGGAATGTTCTCTGTGAACTCCTTTCATGAGAAACTATTGGTTGGGAGGAGATGACCTTTTCCATGTTATTCAATATGGATCTCAAAGGGTGCCGAGGAAGGTGTGCATTGTTTGCATCAGTTGGTGTTACATGTGTAAGGAGGCAGGTGAGCAGTGTCCCTATGAGTAGGATTATTAATGAAAAATTTGGCTGCTCTCTTTTTTTTAAAAAATCTTTTGCATAAAGCAACTCTTCTGTTTGATTAATTGGACGTGCATTCTTCATCATTTTCTATTGATTATTGCATTTTTGGCTATTTGATGTCTGTTATTGTTCAACTCATCTTATTATGCTCATTATATCGCTTATATATTCTGACAGTATGTATGCTCCTTGTTTGGTGTAGGGCTGTCGAAGAACTGGAGATCCAAACAAGTTCATGTATTGCAAAAGGTGTGATGCAGCTTATCACTGTTACTGTATGCAGCCTCCTCACAAGGTGGATTCCCTTGTCTTACTCTTCCAGTTCTATAGAATGATTAAAGTAGGTTATACTTAGTTTTTTTTTTCCGGGATGTGCAGAACGTTAGCAGTGGGCCTTATTTATGCCCCAAACACACAAAGTGTCACAGCTGCTCTTCTAATGTTCCAGGAAATGGACTGAGCGTGAGGTATGTAGTATGGGCCCATGAGCAGCCAGTGGGACATTCTCTTGGATTCAAGTTCTGCTATAAATGTTAATTGAACATTATAATTAACTCTATTTTAGTTAAACTGCTTATTCATGTACTTTTCTATGTTATTTGTTCTGTATCTACAGAGGAGCATCATGTAGGAGCTCCATTTGGTTTATATTATATTGATAAGGGTTTTTAAAGCAATTGAACTCATTCTCTAGTTTTGGACTTGCCCGTAGAACTGTTAATTTTTCCACACTATTGTCTCTTTGAGATTCCAAATACAAATTATTGTGATAGCATCAGATTTGTTATGTGCTGGATGTGATGTGTGAAAATCATTTAAGGCATTGCATATCCTATGAAAATTCTTTAAGGCATTGCATATCCTATTGCCTCTGAACTATTCATATCTTGATCCATGGCAGGTGGTTTTTAGGATACACTTGTTGTGATGCTTGTGGGAGATTATTTGTGAAGGGAAACTACTGTCCTGTTTGTTTGAAGGTAGATATTGTGGCGGTTTTATTATCTGGGCTTCTCTTTGTTTAATCGTACAATGAGGTTTTTTGTACTTTGGTGGTTTACTAATGCAAAGTTGCCAATTTGTCGGGTATTATTACGAGATGTCTTTTGCTTTCATTGGCTTTGCAAGTAATTGCATGTTTCTCTTCCCATATGTCTACTGGGAATGCAATTAATTGTTTTTTATACTGTAGGTTTATAGAGATTCTGAATCAACACCTATGGTCTGCTGTGACATTTGCCAGCGCTGGGTGCACTGCCGATGTGATGGCATCAGGTTTAACTTAGATATTGCTTTTAAAATTATTAATTATAATTTATTGGTTTTGCTTTGGTGCCTTTCTCATGAAGTGCAATTTTATTTCTCAACACGGGGGCAAATATGGATGTGCATTTGGTTAAAGTTTTCTGTTCTGGAATTAAATATCAGAAATTTATTATTGACAGTATCCTATGCCTTTTGTGGTGTTCTTGAAGCAGATCTTGCTATGTTAAAATGTGGAAAGTGTTTTTAAGAATAGTCTCATCATTCCTCGTTAACTTTTTTTGTTTCATTGAATAATTGAATGGCATTTTGGGGACTGCTGTTTATGCTGCATTTCTGCCTTGTTAGGAATTTAAATGTAAATTTTCTAGAGATTAGAAAGCTTTACAACCTCAGGCTCCTACTGGTTGCAATGGCAGCTATTTAGATATTCAACAGAAAAAGTTCCTTCAATTATTTAGGATTTGTACCTTCTTGAACTCTGTGAAGGGGGAAGTGTGATCTATTAGGAGGTGTCTAGAATTTCATCAATATGAAAGAGGAAGCTTTTGGTCTGTACCTGTACATTTTGGGGCTCTTGGCTACAGCTTCCACTGCATGACATGAGTTGAAGCGAGTGCTTCAGGGGCAAGGTAATTGGCTAACTGGGAATTCACTTTCAGAGCTAAGTCCCAAGGAGGCAGGTTGAATCTAGTACGAGAAGAACCATTGATTCACCCAATTGGTCATTGTGCTTAGTTGAAAAGCAAGTGGGGTGAAGCTATCGTGTGCTGGATTATGACTGGAGGCCTCTACTCTTCAACTATTTAGGTTGTGTCCTATTTTGGTAGGAAAAAGATGAAAACTACTTCACAGATATGGCAACTGAGTTCATTAACGGGATTAATGGTTGCCAAGGAAAACTGTTATTCATTGGATGGTCAAGGGTCTTTCAAGATCTTGATTAGCTAATGACAGAAAATTCCCCGTTGACTTTTATTGTTTCATTGAATGATTGTATGACATTTTTGGGGATTGCTGTTTGTGCTGCATTCTGCATTGTTAAGAGTCGAGTCAGTTGACAAGGCGCTAGTTCTAATATCCAGAAAGCTTCTCTGTTTCCCTTCACTATATATAAATATCCTGACATCTTTGTGATTTGCCAATTTGTTCTCCTGTCATGCATGTGATATAAAACTATTAATGTATGCAACCGTGATCGTACTTCCACTGAAGCTTTGGGAAAGGGACTCCATTGGAAGTTTTAATTTGAAATGGATATTTGCTTTGCAGTGATGAAAAATATTTGCAGTTTCAAGTGGATGGAAATTTGCCGTATGCATGTCCAACATGCCGCGGAAATAGTTATCAGGTGTGTTTACGGCAATGATTAATTTCACTAGAAAAGTTCAATGAGAACTCTATCCTGATTGTTTTCTATTGATGTTCTCAGGTGAGAAATCTTGAGGATGCTGTTCAGGAGCTTTGGAGGAGGAGAGATGTAGCTGATAGGGATTTAATTGCAAGTTTGAGGGCAGCAGCTGGGTTGCCAGTAGAAGATGAAATATTTTCTATTTCACCCTTTTCTGATGATGAAGATAGTGCGCCTGTAGTAAAAAATGATCATAGTCGATCTTTGAAGTTTTCTCTTAAAGGTTTAGTTGACAAATCTCCCAAAAAGAGCAAGGAATATGGAAAGAAAACTTCTTACAAGAAATCTGGTAAAAAGAAGGTGTTAACTGGACAAAATGAAGGACATCCGGATGCTCCATCTGGTGGAAATAGTGCTGGTGATGTCAAGAATGAAGAATTGCCGGGCGATGGAGAAATGGATAGCTTTTCTTCTCCTGTTGGTAGCTTGACAGAAGGTATATGTTCAATTAATCAGGCAGGGGTCATAAAGCACAAATTTATAGATGAGGTTGCTGGAAACACGGGTAAGAGGACAGTCCAAATGAAGGGTAGCAAGCCTCAGCATTTGGATGGGGATGATGTTGGAACTCAAACAAGCATACCAAAGACCTCTAAGGGGCCAAAGCTTGTCATACATTTGGGCTCACGGAATAAAAACATAGCAGGTTCCCCCAAGTCCGATGCTTCAAGCTGTCAGAAAGAGCAAGATTTGACTACTTCAAATGGTAATTTCTTTTCTCTATATGTTGTCTCTGTGCTCCTCTTTTTTTCCATTTTCTTACTTGGATAAATCTTGTTTATAAACTATGGCTTCTGTATAGAATTCGATGACTTATAAATATGCTTTTCTACTAGCTTGTGTCACTTCTGACACAATGGTTTTCTAATTTGTTATCTCATCCAGACAAAAGGTTCTGCCAGTGAGAAAGATGATTATAGTTTTCCTCTGTGCCTTTTTATTTCTTGGTGATTTTTGTGTGTGCTTGGTAAGGACTTCATGTACAAGTTTCCCTAGGGCTTTAAGTGGGAAGAGCGCATCGCGTGATATGTGGATTAAGCACACATCGCGCCGACGGTCGTGGATTTAAATCCTGCCGGCGACAAAAGCTTGATATTGAAGTGAAGTAGGGTAGATTGGTGTGGTCATTATCCCCACAGTTTTGAACCTTGTGTCACTGGCCCTCAAGGATTTCTCAATATAAGTTGGCTTAAGAATATCATAAAATACCGTGATTCTTGGGTTGCTTTTTGTGAGTAGAAGTCAAAAGTATCTCTAATGTACATTCTTGCAATGCTTTTTCTTTTAGATAAAAAATGAGTGTGGATGTAAACTTATGCAGCATACTGTATTTCTCCTCCTTTCCTCGGTCAATTGGTTGCTTATTTGGCATATGTGGAATGTGTGCTTTGGTCATCATGTGATCTGATGGTTCTTTTTTTCTTCTTCACAACTTAAGTGCACGGTTCTTGTGAAAGTAAAGCAACTGGAGATTTTAAGTCACATCCTCAAAGTTTAACATACCAATGTTATCACTGGATAAACAATGGTAAAAAATGTAAGCCAGTAGTTTAAAACGTTTTCTTTCAATGATCTCGACTAATCTTAAAAGAGTAGAACGTATGTACATCTACTCACAGACTTCTTCCCTTTTCTCAAGACACTGAAACTGCTTTTGCTGTCTTAATGGATGCACTCTGGCATAACACACAGGAGTTCTCTCTCTCTATATAAATGTTTATATATGTACTAGAATAAAGGTGGCATGACATGTGTATTTGGTTTCTTTGGTCTGGGAATAGAAGGTCTGTTCAGTGCCTGATTAAATACTCCAATTCTTGTTCTGCTATATTCTTGTTCTGCTATGGTGTTCCTTCTCTATTTTCGGTGCTACATTACTTCAGATTCTTTTGTCTGTGTGAATACTTGCAACTGAAGAGTCCAGAAAGCTGCTAATGACCCACAAAAATTAAAAAATAAAATAATATTAAGTGATTAAGTTCTTGCTGCATATTATTATTGTTTTCTGGTGTTAACACACTCCACCCCACGCCCACCCCCACCCACCCACAGTTAGAAATTTTAGAAAATTTGGTTTAATTTGTAAACTGATGAGCTCACTGTCGAAATGGATAGGTGGCAATACATATATTGGTTCCTAATTTTTTTTTTCAAATTCAATTTCTGGGTTCGCTCTTCCATCTGTTCCTTTAAATTCTTTCAGTTCAATGTCTAAATTGCTTGATCAAAGCAGCAAAATCTCTTGAGATCAAGTATAATTTGCTTCAATACTCTATGCTCCTATTCTTATATGTTGTTGATTCTCTGCTTTTTGGTATACCTCTTGTATATGGGAGATTTTCCCAACATTAATAAAATTATTTACCTTATCAAAAATTACTCTTATATGTACTACTTATTGTATCAGGTAGTGAGGATCTGGTTCAGTTGAGAGAGAATGAGAACTCGGAAAGGAATGACACTGCAGCTAAACTTGGTGGTGGAAACGGTAAGACGTGTTGTAAATTGTTTACTTTTTATGTTGGGGGTGGGGATATTAGATAATATTGTATTTCTTGCTTTTAGGAGCATACTTCTAGTATTCTGTTAGTAACTTTTCTTTTGGCTCTCGTTTTGTGTCTGAAGGACATAAGGTGGATCAGATGGAGCAAATAAAGGGTCAAAATAATAAGGGCAAAGAAAGTAACTTAATAAAGATCAAGAAAGTTAGTTCAGAAGGTATTCATTTCCCTGCCAAAGTTGGAAAATTTGCTGATGGATCTGGACCTTATCCTCCGCTCAAGACTTTTGGTATCTTAGGAAAAAGAAGCAATGACGGTAGTGTTATTACAAGAGCTGGAGCTGAAGTTTCTGCTGCAAGGGACAATAAATTGGCTTCTGTAAAACATGCTGAAGATGGGCCCACTTCTTGTGATGACCTGCATGATGAGAAAAATAGCACACCTTCAGTATCTAATTCAGCGAGAAAGGATCCAAAACCTCTCCTAAAGCTCAAGTTCAAGAATCCTTACCATGAAAGTCAAAATGCCTGGGCTTCTCCAGGAGAGGAGGAGAAGAGCATGGTTAAGGGTCAGAGGTCTAAAAGAAAGAGAGCACCAACATTTGGAGAAAAAGGATCAACCAGGGCTGATGATAACTCATCACAGCGGTATGAAGACAATACAATGGATGAGTTCTTGGATGCTAACTGGATACTGCAGAAGCTGGGAAAAGATGCAAAAGGAAAGAGAGTGGAAGTTCATCATCCGTCTGATAATTGCTGGTAAGCTTATTGTTTCATCAAGCTGACTACTATGCGTACTTAAAATTTATGCAACTTAGGATATGAGTGCTGTGATATTCTGGAGTAGTAATCATGATAGCAATGAGAAAAGAGCAATTAATAGAGCAACTGATTTGCATTTGGGACTCAAGGATGTAGTAGGATAGAGAAAAGAAACGCATTATCTATTATTAGAAGTTCCATTTGGCTTTCAACTAGCGTGACTCGCTTGCTGGTTCTTGAATATCAACTTGTATAGAAGAGCATTCATATACATCTGTGCCATATTTTCCTTGAGGTGTGCTAGTTTGACCTTTCAATTCATTCTATTTTTCAGGCATAGAGGGACAGTCATAGAAGTCTTTGAAGGCTCATCTGTTGTGTCCGTTGCTCTTGATGATGGGAAGAAGAAGAACTTGGAACTTGGAAAGCAAGGAATACGTTTTGTTTCTCAGAAGCAAAAACGTTGACTGCTGTTAAAATTGGTTATTAGATTGCGACTTTGGATGCCAAGAGCATGAGTAACTGTTGATTCCCAGAGTTGTTTCTCTTTGGTGACTTAAAGGAAGTAACTGACTGGTGCAGGTCAAAATTTCAAGGTTACTGCACCCTGCATCGTGTGTTTGCTGCAAGTTTGCGAACCAGATTTACATGTAGGGCGTTGGATGGTTCTGTTTTATTATTACTTTTAGTTTCCTAGTGTACAGATTCTCTTTTCTGGTCAGAGGTAGAACCCAGTTTTCGAGCCTTCTGGTGGAACTTTAGATTAATCTTGCTGGGTTTGCAGCATTAATGTGTAATTTCTAGAGATTAGAAAGCTCTGCTCCTTGTGGTTGTAACTCATGTTAGATAACATTGTTAATACTTTATACTATGATATAAAATAGCCAGTTGAGCTCTGTTTGATTAGAATCAACTGTAATCACCATTATACTACAGTAAATTCCATTAGATATGATCAGCCTGAGGACTTTGGCAATAGGCCATGTGAGACTAGGGAGAATTTGTCTCTAAGGTATGGGCCCTTGAGGGTACTATTGCTTGCTTGAAAGATGAAAGATTTAGTCGTCTTCATGGTAAAATATTAAATTTATATATTTAAAAAAAAATATAAACTCGAAAATATCTTATTTAAATATAAAATTATCATAAAGTTGTTCTAGAATACAATTGATTGCACAGGTTCAGATACTAATGAAATTTAAATTGTGGTTAATTTACCAGTGCTTAAGTGGTTTGACGCACATATGCCCTAATTTAAGAGGATCTTTTATTTTTGGCCTTCGACATTTAAATAATATATAAGTGGTCAAAAAAAAAAAAACATTGCTGACATCAAAATAATAAATAACTATTTGTGGGGCCTAAATTTATATTTTTGTATCATAATATCACGTAAGTTATGCTGTGATAATTTTTTCACTGTTAATGGTGAAGGATGTTATTTAAGTAAGCGACCATCATGATTAAAGCTTTTCCGTCGTCTATAATAATGACCCACTATTAGCTCCATAATTTCAATGAAGAATATAATCTTTTTTCACGATTAGCTTGGTGAAAGTACATCTAATTCACTTCAGACTTTTATGCTTTTTCATTCATAACAAGTTATTTTGTTCAGCTACAAAAAAATGTGAAATATGAAATTAATTTAAAATATTTTAAAAATAATATCTCTCGATATTACTATAGAACCATATTCAAGACATGAATTATGAGAGTAAATTGCTTGATAAGTCATTCATATTTGAGAAATTTTCTAGTAATATCACTTTTGTTTGTTTTTAGGACTATATTATCACTCAACTATTCCTACATTTCTCAAAATATACTTAACACAATAAAAATATCCTTCTCTCTCCTAATGAGATGACACGTCACATTATTCCTTTTTTAAAAATAATAAATTTTTTACCTTTTTAAGCAAATCATATCTTATACATGATAAAAAAAATATTACAAAGTAGCAAAAGTTTTCTACCCTAACTCTTCAAAAATTGGCACAATATGATCTCTTTTACTATCTAATGGCAGTATATATGGCCCATTTTTATTTTTTTAATTAAAAAAATTATTTACTTAGTTGGCATTTAGTAACCCACTTTCTCATTTTATGTTTAGAAATAGTTTTAAAATTTTTCTGATTTCTCTCTCCATATAAGACACGTATCTTAAAGTTGTTCCTTTTTGAATAATCTAAATTATTCTTTATTGATTTTTCATTAATTAAATAAAAATCTTTGGCCTTCTTCTTTATTTCCATAACTATTATGTAAAGTTCCTTTATATCTTCATATATGAAAGTCTTGCCTTAGTTATTTTTCTATTTTAAATTTATTATTTATCATTGTGATTGTTTTAGTTACTCTGTAATCTGAAAATTCTTGCATTGTTATTAAGAATTTTAGGTTTTTTTATTTTGAAATTGAGGGTTTAGTCAATTTAGGTATAAAATTGAAAGATAGTAGATGATTATGTGTAACACTTTCAATAATTTTGCATTGTGTTAAATATTTAATCTCTTGAATAGTCAAATCATTTGTTTATTTAAATTCAAAGTATCTCTGATGTTGGCTTCATAAACAATTAATTGAGTATTGTTGCCAGTCTGTTCTTCAACATTTGAAATCATGTAATGAAGATCAATAGCTTTCCAAGTGATATACAATGAATAATCTTTAAAATTGGCCGATCCCTTTTTCAATTTGATGAATACTTGTAATCTCATAGGATTTTGTATCATCATCCGTATTTAATTTTCATCCATTTTATAATGAAATTCGAAGAAATTGATGGAGGTATCGACATTTAGATGGTTTGAAATCAACTGATACAGAAAATAACTCAAATCATAGGCAATGCAATATTATAAAATACTTAATTTAGTGCATAAATAAGTGCACTTCAGTCTGTATCTGAAACTAATATATATACTTTAACTTGGGAGTTTCTCTAACCAACAATCATTACTATGAGCGTCGTAATGATACAACGTCTTGCCCACGTTGCCAGAGCCATCCAATACCTTGCTAGGTAAGAGACGAAACTTAACTTATGGATCCACCTAAACTGGGTCATTCAGTGACATATGAGGAGTCGTACAATATTGGTACGATTCTATCCTACGCTGGCTACGTAGTTTATGAGTTTGAGTTATTATTACTCTTACCCATATCGATACTCAATACTACTCCCAAAAATATTATTTATATGCTCATAGTTGTAAGAGTATTATTACTCGAAATGCTTCTTTAATCTCTTGGGACTTAGCTCAGCTTTTAACTTTTCTCAACTTACTACTTATTTAGAAATATGAACTTCATTCAAGAATGCATAAAACTCATATCTTTTTCTCAATTCAGTCTCAAGATAAACATTTAAAATATGGGCGGCAAATTATAGAAATACACAATATTTGGAAACTTAATTACAGTTATTCCCTACCATTTAAAAAAATTACTAAATTCCCCTTTTTCGCTATTTCGCTGATACATAACACATATTTATAAA
>JBCEWC010003019.1:0-31881 GCA_038996855.1 Solanum aculeatissimum | reverse complement strand
AATTCAAGTGAGAAAATAACAAATATGATGACAAAATTATTGTTCTCCTAACTAGTTAATTAGAAGCCACAAAAAAAAATTTATTTTGATCTAATTACATGAAATAGAAAATTTCAAAATAATTCAAGGGTATAATTGGAAAGAAGTTTTTTGTTGATTTTTAAACCAACCACAAAATTAGATGAAAAGCAATGAACCAAACACTTGATAAAAAATAATCACTGCATTACTAATTCATCCCTGTGTTAATAATCTCTACGTTATTCATTTTTGTACCAAACAACTCCTAAATGGTGTTGAAATATCTGATGCAATAATGCACTTATAACTCTCTCCTCTCCCTCCTAGCTAATCATCTTCTTCTTCTCACATGTAAAACGTGTATTAAACCTCAAGATTCTGTACTTTGACAGTAACTCATAAGCCGTTTTCTTCAAACTTCAACTCCTCAATATCCCAGATCCGTCTCTCTCACTTTCTGCTTTAGTTAAATGGCTTCATTTTGTTTTTGTTCATCAATGACTTCAACGTTCAATCTTCCTCAAGTTCTCCCACCTTCCGACCCAAAACTTGTTGTTAATGGTGGGTCTACACTCTCTGGCCATGTCACTATTAGTGGGTCCAAGAACTCAGCTTTACCTATTCTTGCAGCTACCCTTTGCTGTTCTGGATCTTCAAACCTTGAAAATATACCCTGTTTATCTGATACTAGAACAATGGCTTCAATCTTGGAGTCTTTGGGTGCTCAAGTTATGAGTTTTGGTGAAGATATTGTCGTTAACACTGATGGGATCGTGTCTGTAGAGCCTGATTCGATTGATATTGGAAAACTTAGAGGTGGGTTTTTTGTAATAGGTCCATTACTGGCTAGGTTTGGTGAAGCTACCGTCGGGTTGCCCGGTGGGTGTGACATTGGGGCCCGACCCGTTGATCTTTACATTCATGGTCTCCGTGCTCTTGGTGCAACAGTTGAGTTGAGGTTAGTGAAATTCATTTGAGTGAATTGTACTTCTTTTTCACATACTAACTAAGAGAAGTGTCGATGCCCACTGAACATGTGAGAGGTTTGGAATGGCAGACAGCAAGAGAGGTAGCGGCAAGATGAAGAAGTATTGGGGGAGTTGATTAGACATGACGTGAAGCTTCTCGAGCTTATTGGGATATGATCTTAGATAAAAGGATTTGGAGGTTGAAGACTAGGGTGTGGTTAGTTGTATTGGTAGTCGGACTTGGACCTTCTTTCTTACTAGTGGTATTAGCACTATTTTCATGGTTTCTTGTTCTTTGCTTTTGATTACCACCAATATTTTTTTGTGCTTTAGTTATCGCATTAGTTTGTTGTACATGTCTCCCGTTTCACATTGTTTCACTGTTGTTACTGTTCTCATTGCGGTAGTCCTTTTACAAATTTCTTGGAAATATTTTATTTTAAACTGAGAGTCTACTGCAAACTTTGTAAGAGGTAAGGGTAAGGTTTGGATACATTCTGTCCTCCCAGACCCCACTATGATGTTGTAACTAAAAGGGGTAGGTGAATTTTGTGAATATCTCGTATAAAAGTTTAAGCTATTAGAGAGAGAACACTCTTAGTTATACATATGATTCCTGCAGTAGAAGGTCCAACTAGGGATTGAGACTGGAACTCGTGACACTACAATTTGAAACTGTAATATCCCCTTTGAGGACGATTATAAATCTGTATGAGGAGTTTCCATTTACCTTTACTGAAATGGTATATTATATCCATTGCTTCCAATTTTGGTTGAGCCAATACTGATAGCAAGTGAGTTGGTTCTTTAAAATATGTAGTGACTAACTTTGTGAGTCAACATAGGGATGGAAAAGTGCAAGCGCATGTATCAAATGGTAAAGGTTTGACTGGTGCAAGCTTCCGACTTGGCTACCCCAGTGTAGGAGCTACAGAAACTCTTATGATGGCGGCGTGTATGGCTAAGGGAAAGACTGTAATCTCAAATGCAGCTCAAGTATGAAAGTGTACTGCCTTTACAACTTCTGTGATAGTTACTTGAAGTGCGTATTTGATAAATCTACAATCTTCGTTATTAACCCTCAATAGTATATACTTTGATATGTACGACAATAGGAACCCGAGATCATTGACCTTGCTGGCTTCCTAACAAATTGCGGGGCAATTGTGGAAGGAGCAGGAACAGATACATTGTATATTACTGGAAGGAGAAAGTTGTATGGTTCCGAGTATAGCATAATGCCAGACAGGATTGAAGTCGGCACTTATATGTTGGCTGCTGCAATTACTCGATCGTGTATCTCAGTTTCACCTGTGTCGTCCCACAGCAATTTAACTTGTTTAATAGACAATCTTTCACGGGCTGGTTGCAAAATATTACAGCTCAATGATGACACTTTGGAGGTATACTAAATGTAGCTAATCTCTTGCTTTTCTTCCATTTCGTGCACTGAGTTCTTATGATTATTGTGGTTTGCGAGACCAGGTTTCAGCAGTACCTCGGACAATTGGAGATGATTTGCGGGGATTCAGTATTAAAACAAATCCATTTCCAGGATTTCCGACGGATCTCCAGCCTCTGACAATGGCATTGCTATCTACATGCAAGGGTGTCAGCATCATTGAGGAATCCGTCTTTGAAAATCGTATGAGCCACGGTATGTGATGTTCATGATGCCCGTAAGACATTTAGACATTTGAATTACTTTTAGCCAAATTCCCTCACTCGTATTCATACCCTGAATCTTAAAATTTGGATCATGAAAGATGTGACTTCTAGATCTGCACCCGTATCAGACACCCACAACCAAGTCCGTGCAACTTAGTCTCACATAATTGCTAAAGAATATCTGGTCAGAATTCCTACAGAACTGTTTGCTGTTTTTCCCATAGATAATTGTATTCGATTTTTCTTTCAAAGGTTTCATGATCTTCTTATGTGCAGTAACTGAGCTGCGAAAATTTGGAGCTAAAATTCAGGTCTGTGGAAACAGAGCAATTGTTTCTGGGAAGGGAAATGCAAGGTAAGTTTCTACTCCTTGCTTGATTTCCTAAATGATGTAATACTCACGAGATCGCGGAGTAATGTTGTTGTGGATCTTTTGCTAGTCCATTCCGTGGTTCTCAAGTTATCGCAACTGATTTGCGGGGGGGAATGTCATTGGTTTTGGCGGGTTTGGCTGCTGAAGGAATTACTGAAATCAGTGGAATCTCCCATGTCGATAGGGGTTATGAAGGTTTGGAAATGAAACTTCAGGGTCTAGGTGCCAACGTTTTAAGGACGACTTCCTGATAACGAACTATACTGGATATGTTATCGTTGTTATTGTACGATTTACAAGTAAACATCTAGTTATGGAAGTGCTTCAAAAGTTCAAAGAACAAGCTTGAAGAATAGCTGAGAATGTTGAAATTGCAAGATTACTCACCACAATGGTCAGTTTGTCACTGACCATCTTTACTTGTCCACTGTACTAAAAATAGATGTTCAACAATATTACTTGTCCACTCTATGAAATCAAGAGATAATTTTACACTTAATTCCTAATTTATCGTTATCATAATTATTTTTCTGTCACATTTTTCAAGACATTGTATTTGTTATATTTAAAAAGTGATTTGGTAAAATTATCTGTATCGTTTACTTTTCTTAATCTTTGTATCAAGTCAATAGTGTACAACTACAAGGTCTCTACCTGTAATCTTTGGATCCGTTAATGTAATGTTAATCTAATTAATGTCAAGTTTTACTTTTAATGTTCTTGATGACAATTGATTGCATTATACTTCCTCCGTCCATCGTTACTTGAACGCTATACTATTTTAGGACGTGTAACAATACTTGTCCAGTTTATGAAATCAAGAGTTAATTTTACACTTAGTTCCTACTTTACCCTTATCATTAATTATAGTTATTTTCCTATTACATTTTTCAATACATTGTATTAATTATATTCAAAGGGTGATTTGGTAAAATTATCCCTATCATTTACTACTTATTAATTTTCGTGTCAAATCAATAGGGTTCAAGTAAAGATGGACAGAAAGAGTAATTGCTTTGAGTTATTCCATCTTTCAAGCAATATTTGGTTAATGATTAATGTTGAATTATTCAAGGGTACAACTAGACTATAGTTATGTGCTTGCTAAGTTTTAACCCTAATCTATTATTTTATGATGGGAAAAGGGTTTGATATGCCTTTAATTTTGCTATTTAGAGTTGATATATTTTCGTTATAAAAATGGCTTGTATACACCTCTATTATTATACAAATGGTTTACATATGGAGTACTATTTTTCTCTAATTGAAATGAATAAATAAATTTAAATTTATTTTTATTTTTTTTAATTAAGAAAAATATTCATGTAGGGTATATTTGATACGTCTCAGATGTATCTTTTTGATTTTTTATTCAATGATTGATTTGTATTTATTAATTTGATGATCAAATTTATTTTTTTTATTTTCTTGTAAAATTTATCATATGCGCCCCGAATTTTTTACATATACAAAAAATAAATTATAATTTATCCAGAAAATAATTGTTTTTATTTTCTCTTTTTCCATTTATACTTTTTTCTCTCATATTTTTATATTAAAGAATGAAAGAAAAAAAAAATTAGAAACTCAACTAATGATAACGAAAGAAGTCAAAAAAAGAAGAAGTCATGTTTTAAAAGGATTATATATACCCCTACACATTTAAAAAAAAAATTATAAATCAAAAAGATAAATTTAAAATAATTTTTTTCAATGCCGTTAGATAAGAGTATATTTGAACCTTTTTTTTGTAACGGTAGAGGTAAATGTGAGCTTTTTTGTAATGATAGGAATATATCTAAGCATTTTATAACAGTATGAGTATATATGAGCCACTTTTGTAACGAAGGGTACATCCACTCTAAATAACAAAGTTGAGGGGTATATAAGTCCCTTTTCTCATTTAAGAAATCATTCGGCGGTAGTGTTGTTTTTATTCATTCATTTTGTTTGCAGAAAAGACTTCTAACTATCTTCAGAAAATGTCTTGACATATCAAATATTAGTTTGATTCCTTAAGTATAATACATAATGTGTCTGTTAGCTTTTTCTTAAGTGATATTGACACCCTCTAACTTTGAATGTGTACAAGTAAACACGTAAACTTGTATAATATTGAACATATAGACACACACATCCTTCGTGACAATTTGCATAAATACACTCAAATTGATTTGTATATGCAATGTAAAATGCACGTGTCATGCATACCCAAAATTGGAATGTCAGTAATAAAAGATGATAAGTCCCAAATTGAGACTCCCAATGATGCCAATAAGAGACTTCGACTGTTTGCTTCCCAATCAAAATTTGAACATCCATCTGTGTAATCTACATCAACAAAAAAAAGAGTACAAAATCTGACTTCCAAATTAATGGAAGATTTGATCTGATAACTAAATTCAACTGGCTATCCGCGTAAGTGTAGGCAACATCAAACTACCAAAACTAAACTAGTCAACATTAGCGCACTTTATACTCTCGAGAGTCAAAAAGTTGCGCGGCAACAGAAAATTCAGCGTGTACATCTGCAATCACTTATGTATTCTCCTAAGTAATCTGTACTGGCCAAAGACATTATTCTGCTGCCATAGATTTGGAATAAAGAATGACCGATACAATGCAGGAGATAGTTCCCTGTCCAGATATGGAAGTGCAGCAACAATCTGTAGGCAAAGCACTCACAAGTTAATAACATGCAGCATGAGGAAGGAAAGAGAGATGAGGTTATGACTTAAGAGGATGAGACAGTACCTCCCATGTAGACAAGTCACTTCCTCGGGTGGGATAAGGACGTTGAAGTTGCAGCTCTATGAGGAAAGTGCATTGCTCAGGATCCTTAAGCTATAACATTATTACCAAACGAAACTGAGTGTCATCCTATAGTTGAAAATGCTGCACAGTAAAAATAAATGGACACTCTTTCTGGTTAAGCATAATAGGAGAGTCTGCTTACATATTGCTTCTCTGATGCCTTGTTCTTGTTATTGAAGTAAGAAGGTGCTGCCGAGGTGCCACCCAAGCTAGAATTGAACGGAATTGGGAGAAGGCCCGTGAATCCATCATCCAACCATCGAACTTGGCTCACATAATCAGGAATGAAGAAGGAAGAAGGGAACCGGTGCCACTCACTACCAACGCAAAGGACAGAACCTGAACCAACATGGGGAAGTTTAAAATATACACGGAGAAATGGATAATGTATGAGTCTTTCAGAACATGAAAAGATGATGTTGCATCCAGCCTCATATGCTAAACAAAGCACCAGAAATGCACCCATCTAGCAAGAACAGAATAAATAGAGGAGCAAGAACATAGCGTAGCTATAATGGGGGGAAAATCACATACTGATGTCCTAAGGAAACTTTTTTAGTCACATTTGACAAATACTCATACTATAGGGTGTTAATCTAAAGACCAGATAAACATAGATCCACATGATAATAGCAAATGAAAATCTCATATCTCGACCTGGACACCATTTTATCCCTTAATAACTCCATCTAGGTTCATACAATTAAATCAGGTATTCACTTTCAAGTTTCAACCCTATGCACGTAAGGCACATCTTCGGCTCCAAAATATCAGATTTTAAAAGATAAATCGTTTCACCTAATTGGTTATCCAGTATTGGCAAATGTAACTGGATAAAAATACTCTTTACAACAAAACTATGATTCAAGAAAAAATTATATGGTCTTTTTAATCCGACAAGTATCTTAATGCCGAGATCATAGAATACATGTCATCCTCTGAAAAAAGACTAATTCATGCATCAAGATTCATACACCATTCATCAAGTTAAAAGTTCTGAAGATGAAAAGTCAACAAGCAGATATTCAACTTGTCACTAAATAGGCTAATCCTCACCTGTTCCAGCATCATCATGGTAGTCCAAATGCTTGTAAATCTCAATAGGACCTGAATAACCATTAATAAGTGAAAATGTCCGAGCATGGGAGGCACAAAGAATCAAACCAAGAGCTAGAGGTCTGAGAATTTTCGCTGTCTGCATAAGCAAAGCAAGTGAGAACTATAGGCACTGTTATAGAAGCTTGCCAGTTTCTCTTTGGACATAGAAATTACCGTAACTAGAATGGTTGTACCATTGGGATTGTATTTATCCCTGAACAGATCAGGAAAGCTCTCAATCACAGCCGAAGCAGCAACACAGATAAGTGGATAAATTGGGTATAGAAATCTGCACAGGCAGTATACAACGAGTTGCTACATCAGATTTTATTTGCAATTCATGTTACTTTCAATCTCAGATGCAGTAAAAATAGCATCATGTTTCTTGGCTACAAAAATGATTTTGACCAAGGACCTTATCATGAGCCTTATCCAATCTGTTTTAGCAATGACACTAGCATCTTCCTGGCAATTATCATTTCGGGTTTTAAAAAAAGGCCAATACAACAGATATCAAGAACTGTGCCCGAAATTCAAACGAGAATAGGGGGATCCCAGATAACCAGGACAGACATACAAATTCCTGATGGGGTCAATTTTCAGTAAGATATCTGAAGAAGACAATTATAGCTTCACTTTTACTAAACAAGGATTTTAGTAGAGCATATTGACCAAAACATATCTTTCCAAATAGCACACTTGTCATGGACGAGCCATTATAAAAATCTCTTTGGGTTGAGCTCAGAAAATCAGGAGTTTCGGCATAATATTCAAGCAGACATAATATATGATATCTATATATTTTTGTGACAAGAAGAAAACTCAAAGAGGTTTAACCTTTCTTCTTTATGTGGCTGTAAGGACATAAAGGCAATCCAGAGATAGACAGGTGAAACAACAACGAGCAACTCAGGAGCATACTTCTTCTTAGCAACGGGTAGTATTGCTAAGAACAGTAGAGCGAACACAAAACAGAAGTTGAAATTGTTAAAGCCATTCCTCAAATAAAACAGTGCCCCTTCAGTACCATAGAGATGACTTTCACCACCCCCTAAAACATTGTATACCAGCAAGTTGATAACAGAGGATGTCCACTTCTTATAGTAGTCGTAGTCAATAAGAACTGAGAGTACCTAGAACAATTTGTACAAGTCGAGTCATCAGCCAGCATGAATAGGTGTTCCAGGGAGGAAAAAAAGCAAGTCAGCAGCACTAAAATGGGTAAGACCCAGTTAGGATAAGTATTTGAAATTTCAATATAGGAAGACGGACTTGCATATTGAATTTTAGCAACATGAACATTTCATAGATGATCTTTGTGCATTACGGCAAGTATGAATAACTCGTCACTACTTAGTTTTGGTGGCCTTAAAGGGAACTTCCCAAATTTTAAAATTGAAACATGAAAACTCAGCATAGCAGGAAACTTGATATGATATGTAACTCTTACCATAAGGATGATAGAAGTGACAACACCTGTAAGAAACACAGGTTTGAAGCTCTTAATCAGTGAGTAAATTGTCAGTGGAAGAAAAGCAAGGATGGAAAAGGGCCAGCCAAGAATCACTCCAGTGGCAGCAACAGACACTGCCATGGCAGGCTTATTAAATAGAAATAGTGCTGAAGAAAGAGACATGGCATACATTGAGAATGAACTCGGAAGGAAACCTGCTTAAAGGACAAGTAATAGGCATTAGTATTATGAGAAAGTAGACATAGGGTATTGACAACCAACATTAAGGCGTCACCCACACAAAGTATGAATGCACAGAGAAAAACAGCTGAAATTTAAAAATCATTAAATTGTTTAACACTGGTAAATAAAAATCTCAAATATAGTTTAGTGAGAAAACATACTCGTGCTAGCAAAGAAACAACCACTTGCTAAGCATAGCATTGCGAGTGCATATGATGCAAGACGCTTTCCATATTTCCGGGAAAGGGCCACAACTAGAGCAGCATCGCTTATGACAGACAGAACTGCTAGAAAAATTCTCACAGCATAAAATACTCTCACCTGTCATGTTGAAAAATGGAGAAACTAGAGAAATGAGTAATGATAAGAAATATCTTTTTATCCGTGAGTAATGATGAGAAATATCTGCGGGAATAAAAACAGTATGACCTTTTCCTCTCCAAACCACCAAGAAGCAGGGGAACCCACTAGTTTGTGAAGCAGGATATACAGATACGACCGCAAGGCAAACTGCGAGCTGCAAAGACAAGTAACCTAACTTTGTAAAGTACTATCATAACAAACTGCACTCTAGTTACTAAAAGGGAATCATACTAATATCATAAACCAGTCAACAGTGCTTCAATCCTAAAAAAATAATTTAGGTTAGCTATAAGATTCCTTCATTACCATTCCTCTCTCTTCGACCCTAAATTATTCCAGTACCAGTTTGCTAATAAATAATTCATCTGGTGAGGCAAATAATGGGTTTTCTAAATCACACACATAACCCCCCACACTGGCACACATGTCTCTACTCTCTAACCAAATTAGAGGACCCTCACCACACATCTACCTAATGTATACGCAACAACAATGACTAAACCTTAATTTCAGCTAATTGATATCCTCTATATGAATCGTTAGCTGCCAAACCGAAGGATGAAGCTGCAAGTAAACTCCAGTACTATGATCATTTTAGGGAAAATAAAGCAAATGCTACATATGAAAAATCATTCCTAAACAACATTTGACTATGTTATCATTGTATAGTATAGAACAGAAGATGGTGAACCTGTATTCCCAAGTTTGGAAACCAGACTTGTAAAGCAAATAGTGAAGAGGCTCCCAGTAATTGAACACCTCGTCACAATCGTGAATAATATTTGACGTAGCGCTCATGTGCCTCAACATCCCTAGGCAAATCAACGGCAAAAGCCAACCTAGTCCTCTATCGTCGCCTTCATTTTCACCGTCCGATCTCTTCGGCTTATCCACCTTTGTATACGCCGGAGATGACGCCGTCGCCGGAGGATCCAACGGCAAAGCCCGTCTCTGCCTCGTCGCCATAGCTATTTCACTACTTAGCTTCCCTATTTCAATTTTGTATTTCTCCTCTTAACATTTCACGGAGCGGTTCTTTTGCAGTTGAAAGGACTTTCCGGTTGTTTTGAACCGGTTGAAGAACCCGGTTCAGAGAGATCCTTTGCTTCTTCTTAAAGTTTTGACGTTGGAGAAAATGACAAATATGGTCCCTCATGTTTAGAAGTAGGTTCAAAATGATACATAAATATATTTTTGTGTATGTTTGGTCCTTTAAGTTTGCTAAACACAAGTATTTTTTCTCTGTCAAATATCAGCAAACTTTCATTGTTAAATTTAGACTTTGATTAGGAGATTTAACCACTAATTAATGCAACCTTTGCTTGCTCCCTTTTATTTTTCTCATAAATAATCCTCGCATAAGTTATGCAATAACCCGGACTACGCAAAATAGCATATGATATGAAAATGATAAAAACGAAAGGTTCATAATAGCTAGAAGGTTTTATTATTTTGCTCAAAATAAATGATGACATGAGATGAGTTTAAATGGAGATTTATGGTCTTGAAGGAAAGCCTTAGAGTAATCGGTAAAGTTGTTGTCATGTGACTAGGAGATCATATGAAGGTTCAAGCTTTGGAAACATCCTCTTACAGAAATGCAAGATAACGTTACGTACATCACACCCTTATGGTCGGACCCTACACATAGCGTGAACTTTAGTGCACTGGCTTCCCCTTTTATAGCCAATCCAGCTTGTTTAGGGCTGATATTGTAAAGCATAATGTGCTAAACTGAAAAGTTTGTCACAGAGACTAAATGCAAAAAGCATTTGGTAAATGAAGGAAAGTACTCTTTTACAACATAGTTTTATTCAAGAAGCTAGTAAACAAGAGGGGAATAATTATTCAGCCATTAGATGGGGGTAACTAAACTAGAAGTTGGAAATAAAATGAACTTGAGATACATGATTTTTAATGTATACTTTAGGATGGGCAAATACTTAAACCAACCATTAATTAAAACATAAAACAAAACAAGATTTAACCAGTATTCTGCATTCCAGCAGCAATACCCTTCATAGTCAAGATGAGCGTGTCTTCCAAGCCGGGAGCATACTCACTTTGTGGGTTCAGGCTCACGAGTTCAGCAGCAGGCTTCGATTCCATGTATTCTTTGGTAATGTGAGGCCTCAGAGTGACGCTGTAGGTTGGATCACGAATTCTCTTTAGTGTGTAAGCTTGGCACACATTTAAGGTAGTGATATAGGAATCACGCAACCTGAGTCGTTGTTTTAAGTAGGGGTCTCCCTCCAGAAGATCCTTGTGTCCAGCAATCTATACAGAAGAAACACAGAAAACATGATGAGTAACAACGTGTGCCGAGTGCAAGAACTTGGTCAAAAAGAATTTACCTGAAGCAGGAGGCTCTTTGCCTCCTCATAATTCGACCTCAAAAGCTCACCGAAGGGCCACAAATCTTTAGAAACCAGAAGCTTGTCGTACAAAGCAGCAATGCCGGGGTCTCCCTTGGCAAACACCATCTCAATCAAATCAGTAGTAACTCTAAAGAATGGCCATTTGTTGTGCATTTCCTGCAGCATATCGAGGTTTTTTTTATCTTTGCTAAGTGCATACTTAAATGCTGCCCCAAAGCCAAGCCAAACTGGCAGATGAAACCTAGTCTGGGTCCATGCAAAGATCCATGGAATAGCTCTAAGTGTTTCTATGCCTCCACTTGGTTTACGCTTTGATGGACGGCTACCAATGTTCATTCGACCATACTCCAGCTCGGGTGTTGCCTGAAATTGTGATCCAAAAGAAAAAATAACTTACTAAAGTCATAGAAATACTGATTACCCTTGGGTAACACCTATTGTTTGAGAAGTAATATAATGCATTTTCCTAGCACACTGACCAGGCGAAAGTACTCGACAAATCGAGGTTCCTTGAATACTATTGACCTATACTTCTCCGTAGCAACGACAGCAATTTCATCCAGAAGTGCACGCCATTCTGGCTTTGGGGAGAGAGGTGGATTCATTCCATGTTCTAGGGTGGCAGAAGTGAAACGCTGAAGTGTCCTAAAACACAAGTGTTCCTCCCCAAATGAATGCTCAATAACCTCACCTTGAACTGTTACACGAAGAGATCCCTGAATTGTATCAGGTGGCTGAGATAATATAGCAAGATGGCTGGGACCACCACCTCTTCCAACTGTACCACCTCTGCCATGGAACATAGTTAGCTTCATGCCATATTGTTTGGCAACTTTTATAAGCTCCTCTTGAGCCTTATATAGCTGCCATGCTGCTGACAACCGACCAGCATCCTTTCCAGAGTCTGAGTAACCAATCATGACTTCTTGCTTTCCATTAATGCGGTTTTTGTACCACTCAATAGAAAAGAGACGTGCAACAGCTGCAGGAGCAGCCTCCAGATCATCCAATTTCTCAAAAAGTGGAACTACCCGTAAAGGTTTCTTCACGTGGCATTCACGTTGTAGAAGCTCAACTGCAAGCACATCAGATGGTGCAGTGGCCATTGAGATGATGTATGCCCCAAAGCAGTCTGATGGAAGTTCTGATATGACATGGAATGTATTCAAAACATCAGCAATTTCTTCAGTTTTTGGAAGATCGGGTCCAAATAGAGGTCGCTTGCCGCTGAGTTCAGAGAGAAGCCACTCTTGTCTACGTTCCTCAGACCACTCTCGATATGAACCAATTTCCAAGTGCTGGGTAACAGCATCAAGAACATCAGTGTGGCGATCCGACTCTTGCCTTATGTCAAGTCTCACAAGTGAGAGTCCAAAGGTGGAAACTTGTCGTAGAAAATCCAGAAGGCTTCCATCAGCAATTGGTCGATCCCCACAAGCACAAAGAGATCTGTAGCAGAGCTCAAGAGGTTCCATGAACTACACAAAATGTGCAACCACTTAGTAACTTATCTATTCAGGCAAAAGAATCAGTTTGTGGGGCAGAAAATAGAAACACATACAATTCTGACAGAATACAAATGTGCATGCCAAGTTCAGACAACAACAAAGAGACGTGGCACATTCACTTCTCTAGTCCCTTTATCAGGAATAACATATCAAGTTGCGCAAAGAATAACAATGCTGCTTATTTGTACATGCTACACATTTACAAAAGCGACATGGGGAAAATAATGAAGTGTTGCACAAGAGTAGAGGGGTGGACCCTTCATCCATAGAAACCGTGAGCCACCAGCCCTTGGGGATTTCTCGGTTATCAAAAAGTCTAACAATAATGAAGTGTTGCACACCTGCTCAATATTAGTATATGTTGCCTCCTCAGGAATTTCAGAGAACCCACTGGATAACAGTTGGCGAGTACGCTCACGTGTATGATAAAGCTTATCTCTCACATCACCAATAATTACACGATACGGTTCACTTGGAGGGACTTGTTTCCAGAATTCTACATCAAAAGTAAATTTTAAAGGTCAAGAGTTATGCAGTTACTCTGTACAGGAGAGGTAGAGAGAAAAATTCATGCAGCTTCTGAAGACTGACTAAATCACCAGATGCTGAAAATCTATTCTTTTTAAAATCATAGAAAACAAGACACCTTTTTCTCACTTGAAATGGAGAACATGCAATAGTTACCTTATATCAGTACTCCAAGCAGTGCTATCAAATTTATATGGAACTAGCAAGTTATTTTAACTAGCATTCATTCTAGTTACCTATGTAATGTTTTTCGTCTCTCTTTAATGAACGGTGTTGTTCATCTGCCCGAACACGAAGCTCGTCATTGCAACGCCACATAGATAACTGAAACAACGTTTTTCTAGTTAGAAATCTATGGGGCATAAAAAATGATGACAACCTTTCAAAAGAGACAACCAAGAGGAGAAGTCAGAAAATTATGAAAGTGTTGTAAATTACCTCAAACATTAGATCATCTATCTGAGAATAGTACAAATTAGCTGCCATCATTCGGGCCAATAAGCAAACATCTCTAGTGACCTCAGGAGTCACTCTTGGATTACCTGCATTTAGTGGTAGACATATCCTGAGTGACTGATGCAAGAAGTATTTACATGATCTTCTTTCGGAGAAATCCACATAGCAATATCTTTGGAAGATATCTCGATTAAATATCAAAGTTTTATGTTCTCTACTGCCAATTAAAGTAACTGAAAACAACATCGTTAATTAAAGAGGAAATGCACCATCGCGGTCGCCACCCATCCAAGATGAGAACTGAATAAGAGGAGCATTATAAGGAACTCGTTCATTAATCCCAATGTTTTTAAGAGCTGTATCTACACGTCGTAGAAACTTCGGAACACCGTTCCAAATTGTTTCATGGAAGTAGCTCATTCCAGCTCTCATTTCGTCTTGTGGTGTTGGAGGAGCCCTTCTGATTTCATCTGTGCGAAAAGCAGCTTGAATCTGCAGAGGTGGTAAGCAGGATGCATTGTGAGAAGAGAACATATTCGTCTTATAGAAACATTATAGTTCACAGAATGTTCAAGTTCAACACTTGAATCTCATATAATTTCTTCTCGAGTATCACTTGTAAAGTGTGAGAAAGAAAAATATTTCAGCAGTGCTTCAATTTCCAACTTTATTGGATTCATATAGCATAGTATCCCAAGAATAACTCAATACTTCCCAAGTAAAATTGAGTCCTCCATCACATATTCCACAAGTATCATGAAAAAGGGAAAAAGTGAAAGGCAAATGGTAGCACCGTTGGACTAGAATATAGGAAGAGTATGAGGTACATTTTGTATTTAGCAAATAAGAGAGGCTGAGAAGCAGTTAGCACCCCGTATAGATACACAGATATCATCCATATTCTGGAGAAAGACAAAAGTGGCATAAATTCTAATCAAAGACGAGGAATCCTTGTGTTCATATAAAGGCTAATATAATTTTTTAAAAAGTGCAACTTCTTCGTGATGAATTTGAGTGAAAAAACAACAATGTCATATAAACTTCTCAAACCTAAAGTTCTATAGAATTATTTGTCTGGAGATGAAATTCAACTTCCTAACAACTGAAACACAGATTGGTTGCAGTGTTTTTCAGTCGAAGCGATGTCTCTCTGTTGGGAATAGACCAAATAAGGGGTGAGAGATGAAAACTTGATAGGAGATTAAAGCACCCATATATTTGTTGTAAGAGCTGGACAGTGCACAGAAAAGCATCAAAATTTGAAGAAGCAAAAATGATATAATTCAGTCAAGGCATATCACAAGCAGCCAGAAAGTGAACACCAATATTTACCTCTCTCTGTAAAGCTTCATCAAGCTCCTCTTTATCGTCAGGTGTAATGTCTTTAGCATACAACTGAGCCAAGCAATTCCGGATCCTAAACAGTAGAAAAGTCAGCACAAAAGAAGTAAAACAACTGAACAAAATGGTGAAAAGAAGACTTCCATGGGTTATGACTAATCACGATAGAAATACTCCCTCCATTTTAATTTGTCTGTCTGACTTTCCATTTTAAACCATTTAAAAAAGAATGTCTCTTTCCCTTTTTGACTATTCTTTAGTTCCAATTTTTCACATGATATATTTTAGACCACAAGATTCAAAGAGCATTTTGGTACATTCTATATATCTTTAGTTTAAGACCACAAAATTCAAAAGTTTTCTTTACTTTCTTAAACTTCGTGTCAAGTCAAAACCCGAAAAACAACTTGAAGCGGAGGGAGTAACAATAAGCAAAATGCAAACTTGTAGAAAAAGTCTAACAATAGATGCCAATTTCTGAAGTGTAAAATCTGAGACCACACCTTGCATGCTTCTGAAGCAAAGATCTCCGGATAGATTGAGTCGGATGAGCAGTAAAGACCAAATCCACTGTCTGATTCTTCAGAGCATCAAAAACTTCTTGAGGAGACTTCTTCAAGTCCACCACAAGTCTCTTGAGAGTTTCTTCAATGTTGGATTCAGTCATCGCGTTGCTCTCGTCTAAAAAGTCGCCCTTTTTCGATTTTTGCCTCCGATGATAGGCGATCTGAACCTCCTCAGCCAAGTTGGCCAAGTTAAGCATGTGAGAGATAGATTTAGCAACAACAATTGAATCCCCTGGATCCAAACTTGTCAACACACTGCCAAGCTCATCCAGCTTCTTCGTATCTCGCGTGTTTTCATACTCAGCAGAAAGCTCATAACATTCTTGGACCTAAAATCACGTCCAGAAAATCCAGCATTGTCAAAGGCGAAAAGTGTAAAAACGCTCTAAAGTCTGTTAGGGCTTCCAACACAAATGGAGAAAAAAAAAATGCAAACATGTGTGTTAAGTCCGAGAAAAACAATTAATAAGCATGTATTTCAAATATATGAACAAACAAATTGATTTTGCTCATTAACAAGGAAAAATATATGCCTTAGAGCCTTGATGACAACATTAATGCCCCCGCTAAGCTTAGCGAGGCAAAACACACATTTTGCACCGTGCTTCAGGGATTAATCGCGCTTTAAGCACACATAGATAACACTAAGAAAATCAACTACAAAACTCGACCAGTTTTTCT
Source organism: Solanum aculeatissimum (assembly GCA_038996855.1). Taxonomy (NCBI): domain Eukaryota; kingdom Viridiplantae; phylum Streptophyta; class Magnoliopsida; order Solanales; family Solanaceae; genus Solanum; species Solanum aculeatissimum. The sequence goes on along the minus strand of JBCEWC010003019.1, from coordinate 15,422 downwards.
TATTATATCTCAATGGAGCAACAATTAACCCAAGCTATGGTTAGTTAAACTTCTTCTAATCCTCTAATATAATCAGACTACTAAATCAATCTTTTTTCACAATTGTGCACGAGATACCTGCCACCTCCGTCTAGCAACAAATAACATGTAACTTTGTCCACCAAGGCTAGAACATACCAGAAAAGATCACCTAGTGTTTTGCTTCTATTAGGATTTGTTACTATAGTAGCATAACACATAAAAATCAAATCTTTAGCTATAACACAGTTCTTGAAAATCACAAAAATAACTAGATTTATTTATTTATTTTGGAAATGCATATACATACAGTTTCTTTGATACCCTCTCCGTGCAAATCCTCAAGAATATCAAGGAACCTATCCAAAAGCAAAGCATCATATTCAACAAGCTTGTCATCTTCAGAAACCTTAGCAGGTACCAAAAGCCTCAATTGTGCATCTATAGATGCCAATTTCTCCAAATTACGACTTGCCATATCAACCTCCTTCTACAACTACAAAATCAAGATCCTGCAAATTAACAAAAAAGAGTGGGGCATAACATGAAGATCATAACTTTTTAATACAAATTACTAGGCCACAGAATCTTGATCATGACCCCATCAAAACAGAATTATTTTTAAAAAAAAAAGGGGGGGGGGGGGGGTTGTGGGGTCTCCCTGAAACAGAAAAAAGATCAAATTTTGAGCATTTGGCAATGGACAAAATGAGTGTTAAGTGTAACATAAATAGTAGATACCTGAATCTTGATATATTTCAGAATACAAATGATGAAGATAGAAAAAAAAATTCTTCTTCCACTAGAAAAGACAAAAACAAATCTATTTTTACATAGAAAAAAGATTTGGGATTATTTATTTTTATTTTTGAGGGAGGTGTGATCTAAAGTGATGGAGCTGGTTTGCTATATATAGACAGAGTGGCACTCTTCTACTATACTTTGTCTACCTTATAAATCCTTTGCAGGAATTTTCAAAAAAGCAAACATTTCAAATATAATAAGATAAAAAATAGTTAAAATAGTTATAATTTACTAAAATTATGATTTATAGGTACATATAATAAGAGAGAGGTGAGCGAGATCGAGAGAGGGAGGAGAGAGGCGAGCGAGATCGGGAGAGAGTCGAGAGAGGCGAATTGTATATGTACATTTATCAAATAATTGTATATGTGTAACTGATATACATATATATTTGTATATTGGCAAGCGAGATAGGGTGAGGGATGAGAGAGACGAGCCAGATCGAGAGAGGGTAGAGAGTGGAGAGAGGCGAATTGAATATGTATATCTATCAAATAAGTGCATATATGTAACTAGTATACATATGTATTTGTATATCTGGTAAGACTGGAGAGAGAGGAGAGAAGCGAGAGATAAAGAGAGAAGAGAGAAAATAACAATAAAACCCTAACTATAGCTATAAATTATAATTTTTTCAAATTATAGTGAGATAATGTAAATATATATTATATGTTTGCTTAGTTACATAATTTACTTTTTATACCAAACACATCCTTATACTTGCACTTATTTGTTTTTTGTTTTAAAAAAAAATCTTAAATACTCATAGAACAAATATTGATATAAGAACAAATAGAACCAAGACATGCATTTTATATAAATTTTAATCACCTAATCATGGTTAAAATAAGATTAAATTTGTGACATGAAAGTATCACCAGTGGACCTTGTGAACAAAAGGTGGTATTAATTGTGTAGGCTAATTAAACCATTATTATTATTATTATTTTAACAGTGATATTTATTTTTCTTTATATAAATCTTGGTGTTGCTTACTTGCTTATCCCACTAAGCCAGTAATTAAGCGAGTAAGCAGCAGGGAATAATGCATTCAAACACAAAAGAGGCACTTTTTTTGTGTTTTTAGTTTTTGGCGTGGTGTTTGGTTTTCGTATTAGAGTCTGATTAAATTCAATTTATGCATTTCAGAGCCATCTTTTGGAGGCCACATCCCTGATAATTTTTTTTCCATTTCCACAAGTACGACTTGACCTCTAATTAAGAATATAGGGATCTCGAATCATCTCACCACAATCCATGTCGGTTGTTGCCAAGGATGAAACTAAGTAGGATAGAAGAGGTTCATCCAAACTCCTTTCAGCAGAAAATTACATTATTTATATTTTATAAGTATAATAAATATTGAATCCCTTTCGACTTTTTCTTATGTTTGCTTCATCATATTTCAAATCTTTTTAGTAAAAATTTTCACTTCAATACTCATTTTTGCTTTCTTATCTTGACATAACATAGCCAAACCACCAAGAAAAAAAAAATTAGATTTTCCAATAGACCACAAGGTTAAAGGCCAAGGAAAAACATTTTTAATTAAAAAAATTGATGACCAAAACAGAAACTAATTGTTTACTAAAGTGAAAGTACAAGAATCTTGCAACTATCTAAGTTCTAAAGCACAAGTGACACAACTCCAACTACTTCACTTTTTTTTTAAAATTTGAAAATAACATAATAAATTATAGATAACGGGCGTAATTCAAACACCTGTTCCAAAGTTAGATGACGTGTTTTTACATTTAAATTTTTTATGATTTATGTATATATGATCAAGTGTTATTTTCGACTCGGACCACCCCAGCTCTCTCATGAGCCCAGTTAATACCCACCACATTCAATTCTTGGGTCTAACTAGGTTACTTGAATTTAGTTTTGCACCTTAAATTTGGGTCATAAAGTTGACAATTATTTTTATAAAATAATTACAGAATAATTTATAAAGATTTGAATTTCATAAATAATTTTTTTTGAATTTCATAAAAGATTTGATCAATCACGAGAGTTTGTAATGTCACAACTCACCATATACCTCATCATTCATGCATCAAAAATAAAAAAAATAAAAAATAGGACTCCTTCCTAGAACTACGATACGTAAATAAAGTAAATATTCAATAAAAATAGATTATATCTTAATATATAAATATAAATAAAATAATCAATATACTCTTCCTAATTAACACATGTCGTCCCATAATAAGTACTTCCTTTAATTCATATTAAGCGAATTGTTGGGATATGACATAAATGTTATTTTTAAAAAAATATTTAAAAACATAAGTAAAGACTATTTTTCACTATTGCCTTTTGGTTATTCTCAAACTAAAACTCATTAAAAAAAGAAAAAATATACGAAAAAAGTCACAATAATTCTCTTAAACTTTGAAGACTTCGCTTATTTTGGACAATAAGAAAAAGTCATACTAATATTTCACTTAATATAGACTAGAACGAGCATCATTTTAACGCCCTCCACATCCATCAAAACTAGTAATAAATACAAGATATAATTGAAAACAATAATACTAGTTTTTGTCTGAAATTCATCTAGTGACACTTATTTGAGACATTTTTATTTTTGTTAACGCTATATTTATTTTAAGACAACAAGAAATATTTTTTAAGAGATATATAAATAAGAATTACTACAAATAACTTGAGAGCGATAGAATATTTAAATTTATTTATTGCAATTATAATTTATTTCATGAGAAATTAAACTACGTATGCAATATGTATCACAAGTTTCAGATCCGCATTAACTGGCATAATATATGATACTTCGTCCAATATAAGTTAATTATTGAAATTTAAGATTATAATTTAAAGAGTAAATTTTTTAAATTTAATATAAATATTAAATATGATACATCAACAAAGATAATTCATTTAATTAGTTAAATAATATCAATGTATCGATAAGAGGCTATTTTTCATTCAGATTTAAACGGATTATTTTTCATTCAAGAGTGATCAGATAAACACCCTTCGTCGAAAAACTTTTTTGAATATATAGGTTAAATGTAGATATTTTGATATATATCAAGTGCTAAACACCCTTGATACAAAATCACCTACTCATATTCTAAAACTCTCAACACTCTGAATATATCGAGACAACAAATTAATTGAATAGTATATTATAATAATAATAACAACAAACTTAATAAAATTTCATAGAGTAAGATCTAGACGGTTGGAAAGGATAGAACCTGAACTTTTCGTAGAGTTGAAGTCGTGGTTAACAACCTAAACTTTCAATACGGTTAAAGATATAATTTAGAGAAGCTTAAACAAAATCCGTTATCGTCCAGCGGTTAGGATATCTGGCTTTCACCCAGGAGACCCGGGTTCGATTCCCGGTAACGGAACTTTTTGTTTTGCAATTTTCTCTCCATTTTTCGTAACTAAAGATATTTATTATAAAGCTGATTTTATATGAACTCCTGACCATGTATCCAGTCAGAATCGGAATCAAAATTTAAAATTCATGAGTTACTAACTTGCTACTAAATTCGATTAATTATTTATATATATTTAATTATTTTTCTGATACAAATACAAGGTCGAAGCAAAAGTTATTGAGTTCAACTGAACTCTTATCTAATATTACTAAAACTCATCCCTCAATCCGAGTCCGAATAAACTTTATTATATTACGAAATACCACATTTATATTTTATGGAAAATAAGAGGAGCACCATACTGAGGCTGCACGGTAACTATGGATTTGGGAGCATGTGTGTAGGATGGAGACAATTGGAAAGAGAAGCTTTGGAGGATCATAGACAAAGCCATCTTTGCCTCTAACATAGCAAAATTTTGTCCAATGCATATTCTTGGACCCCAGGAAAATGGAAAATATGTAACTTGACCCTTTGTTGCACTTGATATTCCTTCTCTAAATCTCTCTGGATTGAACTCGTTTGCATTTTCACCCCATACCTCTTCATCATGATGCAATAAGATTGCTGGCAATGCGACTAGTACACCAGCTGGTAGAGACAATTCTCCTAATACAATGTCTTCATTCGCCTGTCGGTTAACTGTTATTAATGGAGGATATAGCCGTAATGTCTCGTACAAGATCATCGTCACCTGCGAAAAAAAAATGCTTCTCCTTCAGTTATATGATGAATGAGACATGTGAATATTTAATGTTACAGTTATGGCTACTGTTTACTGGGGCTTTGGTCGCCTGCTCCCCTATCATCAAGTCATCGACTTCCATGACCTTCTAAACTAGGCAGATGTTAGCTCCCATACATTTGTCGCCCGGGATTGGTCACTACGACCTCCTTTGTGAGGAGACACCCCTTATCCCGAATTTACGAGGCAACATTAGTGAGTTCCTTAAATTTTTAAGGCTAAACTAATTCCTGTAGGTGGAGTACTCCGCCTAGCTTCTAACCAACACAGAGAGAAGTTCGGAAAATGAGATCAAACGCATTATTAAAGACATGAGTCTTTAATAGCTTAAACTCATAGGTGAGATGGTCACACAATTAGAAATCCTGAATTCAAATCTTATCCCACGATTACAAAAAAATAAAAAATACCCAATGTATACCCATAAGTGAGTTTCGGGAGGCTGGAAGAGTGTATGCTACCCCTATATTGAGCTTGCCTCAAGTAACACATGACACTACAATTTGAAAAAGACAATACAGAGGTGGAATAAGGCATAGCAAATAATATAGAAAGTGTAACAAAACGTACAGAGCAGAATAATGTGATAAACGAAACACAAGAAACAATAGGTATTAGCAAAGAACTAGACACTACGCGAATAATGCTAATACTGTCTGGCCACCAAACCTTCCCGCAGGGGAGCGAGACAACCCTCAACCACCTGTCCAATCACCTCTCCATAGTACTTCTTAGTCTTACCTCTATCCCTCGTTTAACCCACCCCTGTCAAATGTCAACCCCTCACACTTCTTTACAAGGACATGTGCACATCTCATCTTCACATGTCCAAACAATCTCAGCCTCGCCTCCCTTACAAGAAATTCACTTGTGTTTAGAAAAAGCCCTTCCCCCTCTCTAATTAGGAAATCATGACATCTTCTAGTTCCACAATCAAACATTAGTATCACAAAGCTCCAATCTTTTAAAATTTGAGTAATCGAGCAATAGCAATAACAATTAGAGTAGGAACTCTTGGCACATGAACTGAACCAACAAAACTAGGATACTCACAACTTTTAGACGATTTAATCCATCAAAATTTGGTTTCTGACTCCCAAACACTTGCAAGACTTCTTCTCTGGCCTGTGTCTGCCAATATGGATACCTACACAACAAGACCAGAGTCCACACGAGCAAGACTGATGTAGTTTCTTGGCCAGCAAAATAGAATAGCTTGCATTCTTCGATGACTTCCTCGATGCTCATTCCAAAATCCTTGTTTCCGTGCTGTTCAATTTCTTTAAAATTTGATTCAAGCAATATGCCTAACAGATCCTCATTATCACCATCCCCTGCTTTCATTGCCTTCATTCTTTTATCGATAATACCTTTAATTAAGTTCCGAACGTCTTTTTTTATTTCCTTCATTCTTCTGCTCCTCTTTGTTGGCAAAAATCTTACAAATTGTACAATAAAAGAGAAAACCAAAATGCATTAGATAAGAAAGATGAACTGAAAGCAATTTGCATCTCCTAATGAACTTTGTAGACTGTAATAGAGTACTTTGGCACAATGTTGTTAGGACTCTCCAAAAAAGTTACGGGACCCATGTCAGATCCTCCAAAATTGCACTACTTTTAGAGGATCCAACATGCAACTGTCATCATTTTTGAAGAGTTCAAACAACATAGCTTTGGCTACCGTTTTCTGATTCCTAGGCAAATTAATTTACCTCCGGCCTGGGAAATAAATTACGCGTACAGCTTCGACAAAATGCTGAGCTTGTTCCTTTTGAAGTTCAAAAATCTTTCTACCTTCTTCATAACTACTTCCAAAAGCTGTCCGAGAGATTACATCACAAGTTAATTGCTGAAGGTCAGGCCATACATCTATCTCATGTGAGCCTCCAACTGGAACAGCGTCTTCCCATTTGCTCAGCATCTCACTACAGCTCAAGTGAAAAGCTGGAAGCATATGCTGTTTGAGAATATGGTGAAAAGGGATAAATGTCAATGACACTAACAAGCATTTTATCCATTGTGGACTAACTCAAGTCAGATAGCAGAATTTACTCGAAATAGTCATAAGCAGAATACATAAAATTTTACATTGAAAGATAAGAATGGCAAATCAAAGGAGATAGAAAAACGTAAGAGGGAGCCAGCATTTTATCCATCGCGGACTAAAAATCCCGAACATAATAATTTCTGGTTGATCAATCACAAAGTTGAATGACAAACCTTTAGCTTCTCTAGATGGAAAGCGGGATTGACAATTTTTCTATGTTTTGCCCATTTGTCTTCTTCATAGGTTGCTAATCCTCGCACAAATAATGCTGCAAATGGATTTCCACCAGGCTTTTGATACAAATAAGTTTTCGACAATACTTCCTTTATAAGCTCAGGGTCCATGATTAGTACTTGTGGTTTTGGACCCAACCATATAAAACATTTTTTCCCTGCAACCATATATCTCAGGATTAACTACTAGCACAAATTTGAGATAACTAAATCATGACTAAATCCAAGTGCTCATTACAACATATATATTACCTTATCTTACCGACCAGGTAAATGTGTTACCTTCCTGTATTCACACGTTACCAAAAACAATAAATGAAGTAAATTAAACGAAATTACTAGAAACAATTTGAGTCCACAGAATTCAATTTTGTGTCTTAAGTAATTTAATCCCCTCACTGTACCCTCCTCCTAGGATAAAACAGATTAACAATCACAGAGTAGCGATACCTCAAACCCTTGTAATTTTCAAGGAATTCAAAGAACCAGCAATGGTTTTACACAGACATAGACTCGATTTTTTTCACGATGACGACAGTGCGAAGGGTCCCTCTACTTGACTTTTAAGAGTTAGAGAAACTGTTTCTCAATATAAGCACAAGCTTTTCCCTCTAATTTACCGATGAGGAGAGATTATTTTTTATAGACTTTGCTCACAGAAAAAGCATATCAAAGCAAAATACATACCATATTTCTTGATGGTTTGAAGATAGAAAGGCACCATTCTTGGTGCTATATCATCAGACAGATTCATAGGCTTTGAGGTAGCTTCCCTAATCATCCCAATAAAATCTTTCATGTCCCCATACAATATTTTGTAAGAATTTCCATTTAACCCTTGTTTCCTCAACAAATTCTCCAACTTCTTTGGTCTGAACCAAATCCAGTTCAGCACTCTCCATACACACACAAACAGAGTAATTGCTATGGCAGAACAACATACTGTTACTAACATTTGAATTTTGTCCATTTTGTTTGAGTTAAATTTCTAAGCCCCTATAAAGTACTATTTATACCTACCATGTCTATAGGGGAACTAAGGAAACGATGTCGTCATCAATGATGAGCAAAGGCTAATTACTTGAGGTTTTTCCGTAATTATCCTAAGACAACATGAGTGGCTCTCATTTTACTTTATTTTATATTGCTCGGTTCACTTTTACTTGTCCATTTTCAATATCTTTTTCATAATACCTAGTATATTAATTAATGTATAGTCTCAGGATTTATTCGATAAGATGATTTTTTTCCAATTATTTTATGTTTAATTACTTGTTTTGACAACTTGCTTGAAGTAGCTAGGTAGGCATGCGACTCGAAATTAATTATTGAACTCCCGAGGATCGTTATGACTGCTTTCAATCGTAAGACGATCTTCCCCTGGTTGCCTAAGTCGTTTCTTAAAATTTGATTTCGTCACATGTCGTAATATGATTTGCGCCTTTCACTAGATTTAATTTGGCCTCACATATACACACAAGTTGCAGAAATTAATGGTAGTTTAGTCAAAACACCTGTGTTCTTTCCTTCTTTTTTAAACCGGATGGAATAATTAAATTTAGAAAAATAATTATTTTTTTCCTAACTAAGAAGTTAAGAAGATGGTCCTCAATGATCCCATGTCTAATCAAAATGGTCTATAAAGTTAAGAAGATGGTCCCATCTCTAATCAAAATGGTTGCATATAAGGGTTGATTTATTTTGATCCTTGATTATACTCATTGACCAGTACTTAATACAAGTAAAACTAAGGTCGTTGATTTATTTTGGGATATTGTATGCAACCTTGATTAGTCTAAATAAACTCTATTACATTACAAACCACGTCTCACAAAATACCAAATTATAGTTTGTGGAAAATAAGTGGAGCACCATACTGAGGCTGCATGGTTATTGCTGATTGAGGAGCATGTGTGTAGGATGGAGACAACTGAAAAGAGAAGCTTTGTAGGATCATACACAAAGCCATCTTTGCTTCTAACATGGCAAAATTCTGTCCAATGCATATTCTTGGACCCCAAGCAAATGGAAAAAATGTGACTTGACCCTTTGTTGCACTTGATATTCCTTCTTTAAATCTCTCTGGATTGAACTTGTTTGCATCTTCACCCCATATCTCTTTATCATGATGCAATAACACCATTGGCAATAGGACTAGCACACCAGCTGGTAGAGATAGTTCTCCTAATACAATGTCTTCATTAGCCCGTCGGGTAAGTGTTGTTACTGGGGGATATAGCCGTAATGACTCGTATAAGATCATCGTTACCTGCAACAAAGAAATGCTCCTCCATCAGTTATATCAAAGCATGAATAAGAGTCAAGAGACCTGTAAAAATACTTACAACTTTTAGACGATTTAATCCATCAAAATCTGGTTTCCGACTCCCAAACACTTGCAAAACTTCTTCTCTGGCCTGTGCCTGCCAATCTTGATATCTGCTCAATAACACCAGAGTCCATAGGAGCCACACTGATGTAGTTTCTGCGCCAGCAAGATAGAACAGCTTGCATTCTTCAATGATTTCATCAATGCTCATTCCAAGGTCCTTGTTTCCATGCTGTTCAATTTCTTTAAAATTCGATTCCAGCAATATGCCCAATAGATCCACATTATTGGCGTTCCCTGCTTCCATTGCCTTCAATCTTCTATCAATAATACCTCTAATTGAGGACCTAACATCCTTGTATATTTGCTTCATTCTTCTGTTCCTCTTTGTTGGCAAAAATCTTGGAAATTGTATTACATAAAACAGAAAACCAACAAGCTTTAGATGGAGGGAAGCAATGTGCATTTCTAAAGAACCTTAATATATAGAGTACTTTGGCTACAGTTTTCCAATCCTAAATTTACCTCCATCCTGGGATATAATATGATTGTATAGCTTCGATAAGGTGCTGAGCTTGTTCATTTTGAAGTTCAAATATCTTTCTACCTTCTTCATAACTACTTCCAAAAGCTGTCCGAGAGATTACATCACAAGTTAATTGCTGGAGGTCAGGCCATACATCTATCTCATGTGAGCCTCTGATTGAAACGATGTCTTCCCATTTGCTCAGCATCTCACTACAGCTCAAGTAAAAAGCTGGAAGCATATGCTGTTCGACAAAATGATGAAAGAGGGAAAATGTCAATGAAACTAACGAGCATTTTATCGATTGATAGAACATTAAATGATGATCTGAACAAGATCTGTCAGTATAGAACCATAAGATACTTTTATGGTTCTCTAACTCTTGTTTAGATTGAACGATAAGGAAGGCAAATCAAACGAGATATCAAGACTTAATTAGCCAGAGAAGCAAAAGCCTTAAGAATCACAAACATAACAATTTCTGAGTTGACGGAGGAAGAGGGGAAGGAATGCAGTGTCAAACCTTTAGCTTCTCTAGATGGAACGCGGGATTGATGATTTTTCTATGTTTGGCCCATTTGCCTTCCTCATAGCTTATTAGTCCTTGTACAAATAATGCTGCTATATGATTTCCACCAAGCTTATGATACAGATAGGTTTTCGAGAGTACTTCCTTTATATGCTCAGGGTCCATGATTATTACTTGTGGTCTTGAACCAAACCATATAAAAGATTTTTTCCCTGCAAGCATATGACTCAGGATTTACGACTTTAGAAATGACCGGAGTTGTCTCCATAAAATAAAGAAATCAGGAGAACAAGTCTCACTACAACTTCATCAAATTCCATGCTATAAAAAGAGTTGAAACAAACAGTCGAGGGGGTTAACGAAAAGAAGCAAATTTTGAGTTTACACCCAACTAGAATAAACTTTGATTCAATATCTTCACAAACTCTTTATAATAACTGAAATCCAAGGACTAGAAACTAAACGAGCAATACTACAACTACTAATAAGGATGGATAACAAGACATGCCCTGCTACCTACTACCCGCTTCTTGTATAAGATCATGTCCTTGGTAAACTAAAACTGCACCTGTAGTTATTGAATAAGTGACCTTATTGTATAAGATTCGTTTTTGTTTTTGCGAAAACATACCATATTTCTTGATGATTTCAAGAAAGAGAGGTACAATTCTTGGGGCTACATCATCATCAGACAGATCCATAGGCTTTGAATTAGCTTCCTTAATCATCCCAATAAAATCTTTCATGTCCCCATACAATATTTTGTAAGAATTCCCTTTTAGGCCTTGTTTTCTCAACAAATTCTCCAATTTCTTTGGTCTGAACCAAATCCAGTTCAGCACTCTCCATACACACACAAACAGAGTAATTGCTATGGCAGAACAACATACTGTTACTGACATTTGAATTTTGTCCATTTTGTTTGAGTTAAATTTGTTTGTTCCTATAGTACTATGTATGAGGAATCAATGATGAGCAAAGGCAAATTATCTGAGGTCTTTTCGTAATTATCCTAAGACAACATGAGTGGCTCTCATTTTGCTTTCTTTTCTATTGCTCGGTTCACTTTTGCTTGTCCGTTTTACAATATCCTTTCTCATAATACCTAGTATAAGATACCAGAGCTTACCTCCACCTTAGGTAGAGAGATTGTTTTCTATAAACCTTCGATTCAAGTGAAAAAGTCCAAAATACTCGGAAGTACAAGAAATAACAAATAGTAATATTAGAATAACTACAACATGATAGTGAAAGAACAAGATAACAAATAATAACTGAAATTCAATGACTAGAAGCTACACGAGCAATACTACAACTACTAATAAGGACAGATAACAAGGCAGACATTGCTGCCTGCTACCTCTCTATTCTAATATGTGTCCTTTACATTCTTCTATCTAAGATTATGTTCTCAATAAACTGAAATTATGCCCGCAAGTATCGAATAAGTGGCCTTATTGTACAAACGGAGTAATTGCTATGGAACCTCAAATACTTAAACTATCATTTTGTCCGCAAATATTATGGAGATTTTTTTTTTCAAAAAGTGTAAAAGTAAACATAATAACACATAATATTCCTCTACTTTTAACTGCTTGTGAGTCTGATACCATCAGAGTATATGTTATCAGGGAGAAAAAGACAAAACTACTAAACTACCATTTGATACAATCAAAGTGTATGTATACTCTGATGGTATCAAAGAGGAAGAAGCAATGCTTCAGTGAAAATATTATTCAGTTACTCTTTGATATCATTAGATTATATAAATTTTTTATGGCATCAAGGAGAAATATGCAGTGCTTCAATAGAAAAAACTGTTCAACTGTGACTTGATACCATATACTCCAATGATATCACAGATGAAGAAGTAGTGAAAATAATCAGATAAATAGTTTGAACGGTGAATCCAATCAAAATAAACATATTGGATTGGATCCAATAATATTACTTAGGCCCTTGATAAGTATTTGACCTTTTCTCCTGTGTGCAAGTGTATGTATTGGTTTCATTGGCAAAAAGGGCCACTTGTGCTTACTAGCATGTAATTCTTTAGGATTTTTTTACCAAAGTAAGTTAATATTTAAATCAATTCATTAAAATAATATGTTTTTTTTTAATTTTACATAACAAGAATTAACAAATACAGTAACGTTTTAGGTATTATTTTATTAAAAAAAAGTCAAATACAAAAAGACAAATATTGTTTAATTTCTAAGGTTCATCAGAGATGTAAAGATTGTAGCTTTAACTAATATTTAGGTTATCAAAGAAATAAAAAACGATAAATAAGAAAACATCAAGGTTAAAAAGTTCTAATACAAAGTAATGTTATTGTCAGTAACGTTTTAGAATTAACACGTGTTTGTGGGTAACACATTAATAAAACATATTTGATAGTGACATTTTATGTCTGTTTACTTAGTCGAACATTTGACTTTTTATCATTGATTTTTTGAATAAAATAATACCTAAAACGTTACTATCAGATACATCTATTATAGTTTTGCTAGATTTAAAAGAAAAACATATTATTTCAAAAAGATATTATAGTCTTACAAGTGAGATCCTGAACTGATTCTGAATAAACTCTATTGTATTACAAGATACGTCTCACAAAATACCAAATTATAGTTTGTGGAAAATAAGTGGAGCACCATACTGAGGCTGCATGGTTACTGAGGCTTGAGGAGCATGAGTGTAGGATGGAGACAATTCGAAAGAGAGGCTTTGTAGGATCATAGACAAAGCCATCTTTACTTCTAACATGGCAAAATTTTGTCCAATGCATATTCTTGGACCCCAAGCAAATGGAAAAAATGTGACTTGACCCTTTGTTGCACTTGATATTCCTTCTTTAAATCTCTCTGGATTGAACTTGTTTGCATCTTCACCCCATATCTCTTTATCATGATGCAATAACACCATTGGCAATAGGACTAGCACACCAGCTGGTAGAGATAGTTCTCCTAGCGTAACGTCTTCATAAATACGTCGGGAAAGTGCTGTTATCGGGGAATATAGCCTTAATGACTCGTACAAGATCATCGTTACCTGAAAAAAAGATGCTCCTCCATCAGTTATATCAAGCATAAAAAAGATCATGTTGACGGCCGCTGTTCATTGGGGCTTCAGTCGATAGGTCACCAACTTCCTTGACCTTCTAGTCTTATGACTTTGCGGGGACCTAAGTTTTTGTAAACAATCACTCGGGCCTGGTCAATGTGACCACTTAAATATTCCTATGAATGGAGTAATACTCTTGCTTGTAACCAACATAAAGAGAAAATACGGAAATGAGATTATCCACGCTATTGAAGACATAATTCTCTAATAGCCTAAACTAATAGTAGATGAGATGATCACACAATTCAACGTGGGGTCAAAGCAAGCAGAAATTCTAAGTTCAAGTCTCATCTCCACCGATAATAAAAAGAAATTCACGCATGCTCAAACATTGCCACATATATTGAACCAACCAACTAGAATACTTACAACTTTCAGACGATTTAATCCATCAAAATCTGGTTTCCGACCCCCAAACACTTGCAAAACTTCTTCTCTGGCCCGTGCCTGCCAATCTTGATACCTGCTCAACAGCACCAGAGTCCATAGGAGCCACACTGATGTAGTTTCTGCGCCAGCAAAATAGAATAGTTTGCATTCTTCAATGACTTCTTCGATGCTCATTCCAAAGTCCTTGTTTCCGTGCAGTTCAATTTCTTTAAAATTCGATTCCAGCAATATGCCCAATAGATCCTCATTATTGGTGTCCCCTGCTTCCATTGCTTTCAATCTTTTATCAATAATACCTTTAATTGAGGACCGGACATCCCTTTTTATTTCCTTCATTCTTCTGTTCCTCTTTGTTGGCAAAAATCTTTCACAAAACAGAAAGCCAAAATGCATTCACAAAAATCAGAACTAATCAATTTGCACTTCCTAATGAACTTAGTAGTTTGTAATATAGAATTAAGTTACCTCCATCCTGGGATATAAACTGAGCGTATGACTTCAAGAAAAAGCCGACCTTGTTCGTTTTGAAGTTCAAATATCTTTCTACCTTCTTCGTAACTACTGCCAAAAGCTGTCCGGGAGATCACATCACAAGTCAATTGCTGCAGGTGAGGCCATACATCTATCTCACCAGAGCCTTCAACTGAAACAACGTCTTCCCATTTGCACAGCATCTCACTGCAGCTCAAGTGAAAAGCTGGAAGCATATGCTGTTCGAGAAAATGGTAAACGAGGAAAAGATGTCAATGACACCAACACTGGAACAGAATTAGGAACACATATCTCGGTACCATCACCATCTAGTATAAGTTGCTGATAATATCAAAAGAAAGATCTCTCATATAACAGTTAAGGTGAAGCAAGGTCAGGAATAAACAGATCCATTTGGCCGTAATACATTTAAGAAATTATTCCACCGAACATAATCGTCTCTGGATGCAGGAAGAAGAAAATGGACTAAATGCCCTGTCCAAGCTAAGGAACTTACGCATAGAGAGTCCTGACAATGATGATCCAAACAAGATTCGACTTTTTTGTCTAACTCAAGCTAGGTAGCAGAAATCACTCAATATAGTCATATGTGGAATACATGCAAATTCAGATTGAAAATATAAAGATGGACAATCAAACCGGAAAGAAATCTATAGACAAAACATTAGCCAGAGAAGCAGGAGCATGTTGGTTCATATTTGAAAAAGGAGAAAAAGAAAATGATGCAAATGTGAAAATTAAGATTTGGTAGTTGGCCAAACT
>JBCEWC010003018.1:17131-31883 GCA_038996855.1 Solanum aculeatissimum | reverse complement strand
AAAAAATAAAAAAAAGTTAAATTTTTTTGCTATCTCCCCACTACCCCCACTTTCGCCCCCAAAATTTTCTCAGAAGAATAAAAAAAATTCACGCACACAATTTTGTTTAGTGCAATTAAGATTTTTTTTATTATGAGTGGGAAATATATGGGTCTATATGAGTACCCATATTTTATCCATTTTGATCATATTTGTATGAACTCTTAAAATAGATCAACTCATATTTACCCATTTAGAAAAATCTGAGTGATCCATTAAA
This sequence comes from Solanum aculeatissimum, assembly GCA_038996855.1. NCBI lineage: Eukaryota > Viridiplantae > Streptophyta > Magnoliopsida > Solanales > Solanaceae > Solanum > Solanum aculeatissimum. Next base: position 31,624 of record JBCEWC010003018.1, on the reverse strand, counting down.
ATAAATATGAGCTAAGTGGACTCCTTTCACCTTATATGGGTTGAAATTGTCACCCCCAATTGATACTATGATAATATCAAAATCATTATGATGTTGACACTGTCATATAATTGAGATCATGAAAATTGCATTCACTATTCACCAATAAAAAAATTGGAAAAAAGTGACAGACATAAAAGGGACGGATTGTGTCTCCCAAAAAAGTGATGGACTAAAGGACGCAGTCCGTTGCTTTAATTGTAATTTTTTTAATTATCTTTAGAAACTTGCAACGGACAGTGACTTAAAGTCCGTCACAATTTTTGACGGTTTTTTCTGTCAAATATTAATTTAATTTGAAATTATTATTTTAATATATAAAGCGATGTCTTCCATCACTCTTTAAAAATATTTATTATTTAAATAAAATCAACAACATCCAACACATTTTTAAAATTTTAATTAGTTTTTATTCTCTATTTTTATTTAATATATAAATTTTATTATATTAATTTGTTTTAAAACATAGCAACGGACAATTACAATTTGTCCATTGCATTTTTTAATTTTTTAAGTAATTTTTTAGTTTACTTTAATTATTTTTTTGAAAAGATTTTTAAAAAAAGCATGGACAGTGCCGATTTGTCCATCACTTTTTTCGGTCAAAATTTTGATTAAGATATCAAAATTTAGGGACGAACATTAAGATGCCGTCCGTCGGCCCCATATTAAATATACTCACCCAGACGGGTTTTGTCCCCCAAATTTGTTTTCCTCTCTCTCTCTCTATTTTTCTTTTCCGTCTCTCACTATACTCGCCCCTCACCATTTATTCCGGCCATTTCCACCACCCCTCCGCCGTCGCCGCCCCTTGACTATCGCCCCAACCCCATTCCGACCTCACCCTAGTTTTGCCCTACCCTGAAAGTGATTAAGGTTAGTTTTAATTAGCTAGCTAGTTTTTTTTAATTTGATAATTATTTGATTTGTTAGTTAAATTATTTTATTTAGTTTGTTTAGTTTATGTTATTATTGTGTATTGGATTGTGAATATGTGAATAAAATGATAGTTTTGACTGTTGGGTTTTATTTTGAATTTGGGGTTTTTTATTTAGGTTGTAAATTTAATTTTTTGGTGTTGGAATTGAAATATTAGATTGTGGATGAATTAGATTGTGAATGAAGATATTACATTGTATGATTTTTTAAGTAAAACTAAGTAGAACTTGTAACTTGAATTTTATGAGCTTTTGAAGTTGAAAGTAGGACTTCAATTGTGTTATTTTCTACTTTAACTTAATCATTAGAAGTTGAATAAATAAACTTTTAGGACCATTAGGACTTGAATTTATTAGAAGTTGGAACTTAAATATTAGGTCAAATTTTTTAGTTGAATTTATATTAAAAAATTTAAGTTGAATGTCATGAAATAGGACTTTAGGTTTAAAAAAATCTAATTAACTTGAATGTCATGAAATAGAATTTAATGCAGGAAAATCTAACTTTAAGTTAAAACTATAATTAGCTTTAAGTTTGTACTTTAACTTAAGTTTCTCAAAATTATTTTGCATTTATAGAAATTCTCTACTTTAGATGCTTGAAGATTAATTGTACTTTAAATTTGAAAGTTTGTACTTTAAATTAGAAAAAAATTAATTTTTCACGTAAAATTCTTAAACTTTACAAAATTTGAATTATTGTAGGATATATTCGCCGCCGTCGAGCTAAACCCACAACAACCCCTCCATCTTCATGGCTAATTGAAAAAAGTCGAGGTATTTTTTTTTTAAAATTTTGATTATTGTATATATTAGTTTTTTTATTCAATGTATAATACTTGCATTTTTCTTAGGTTGGTATGATTTTTTAGGATATGATTGAATTTTTAGAGTATGTTTTAGTTATAATGTATTTGGTTAGCATAAGTGAAAACACTAGTTGATCCTATAGATGACAAAATTGATTTTCTTGCAAGATTGATTTGTGTCCATCTAGTGTTGACACCTATCTTTTTATTTTGTTGATAATAAGTTTGTTTAGCATAAGTGAAAACACTAGTTGAAGTTTCTTGCAAAATGAATTTGTGTCCATCTAGTGTTGAAACTTATCTTTTATAATTTGTTGATAATGAGTTTGTTTAGCATAAGTGACAACACTAATTGATTCTATTGATGACAAAATTGATTTTCTTGCAAAATCGATTTGTGTCCATCTAGTGTTGACACTTAGCTTTAATTTGGTGATCATAATGTGTTTGTTTAGCATAAGTGACAACACTAGTTGATCCTATAGATGACAAAGTTGATTTTCTTGCAAGATCGATTTGTGTCCATCTAGTGTTGACACTTATCTTTAATTTAGTTTAGTTATTAGAATTAGTTTGCACTTTAACTTTGATTTGATTTAGTTGTTGGAATTAATTTGCACTTTAATTTTGACTTGGTTTAGTTGTTGGAATTAATTTACACTTTAACTTTGATTTGATTTAGTTGTTGAAATTAATTTGCACTTTAACTTTGACTTAGTTTAGTTGTTGAAATTAATTTGTACTTTAGCTTTGATTTGGTTTAGTTGTTGAAATTAATTTGCGCTTTGACTTGGTTTAGTTGTTGAAATTAATTTGCACTGCAACTTTGATTTGGTTTAGTTGTTGGAATTAGTTACTTTAGGATTTTCTAACTTCAACTTAGATTTGAGAACTTTAACTTTAGGATTTTTAATTAAGTACTTAGAAATTACTTCGAATTTGTATAAATTCTTAACTTTTTAATTCTTGAACTTTAATTCTATATACTTGCAATTTGCAAGTTTGCTATTAGAAAAATCCAACTTTTGATCTTTAGAAAACTTGAATCATTATATTGTCGGATATAAATAAACTTTAAGTTGTGAAATTTGAATTTGAATTGAATTTTAATTGAATTTAGAACTTGAACTTTACATACTTGTTAAGTTGAACTTTAGGATATTTTAACTTGAATTTAAATTTTAGAATAACTTGAACTTTAGGATTTTTAAATTAAGTTCTTAGAAATTACTTCAAATTGGTATAAATTCTTAACTTTTAAATACTTGAACTTAAATTATATATACTTGAAATTTGCATGTTTGCTATTAACGTAGAAAAATTCAACTTTTGAACTTTAGAAAACTTGAATTATTATATTGTAGTATATAAATAAACTTTAAGTTGTGAAATTTGAGATTTAATAGAATTTAGAACTTGAACTTTACATACTTGTTAAGTTGAACATTATGATATTTTAACTTGAATTTAGATTTTAGAATTAACTTAAACTTTAGAATTTTTAAATTTAAGTTCTTAGAAATTACTTCAAATTTGTATAAATTCTTAACTTTTAAATACTTGAACTTTGAAAGTTTGTTGTTAACGTAGAAAAATCCAACTTTTGAACTTTATAAAATATGAATTATTATATTGTAGGATATAAATAAACTTTAAGTTGTGAAGTTTAATTTGATGTTGAATATAATTTTTTGAGTTACACTTTAGGATTTTTCACTTATGTATTTAGAAATTATTGATACTTTAAGAAATTTCTTAAGTTCCACTTTAGAATTATTTTTAACTTAAGAATATAATTTAGAACTTGAACTTTAGGATTTTTCACTTAAGAACATACTTGAACTAATTAATTAAGGTTGTTAATTTTTTTGTAGATGGATCATCGTTTGTGGATGTATGACATGTATTGTAAAAATGATGGTGGGTAGAAATCTACATTTATTGACGGTGTTAGAAGTTTCATTGATCATGCAATGACACTTGATATTTTTAAGATAAATCAATTGGTTAAGTGTCCTTGCAGTGCATGTAAGTGCCTGAAATTATAGTCCAGATGAAGTTATGGTGCATTTGTATTATAAAAGATTTAAGCCTAGATATTTTGTATGGGTAGATCATGAAGAAATTGATGGACTGAATGTTGTATTTATAATTTGATGCTCGTGGATGAATATAATATGCTTGTACCACATGGTCAAATTAGATTTAAACATTATAGGAATTAACATGACACGTTTCAACATGATAGAGTTCATGAAATGATTAATGATGCTTTCAGAGTTCAAGAGGGGATGGAACCTGAACAATTTTTTTAATGAAACTCCTAATGAAGAAGCAAGCCACTTCTATGAAGAATTAGAAAAGGCTAGTCGTCCATTATGTGAGGGGAGTCCACATTCTTCTTTGTCAGTTGTTGTTAGATTAATGAATATAAAATCTGATTGGAATATTCCTCATGCGGCTATGGACTCAATGGTTGATATTTTGGGTGAGTTGGTTAATCCTAAGTTTAACATACCCAAGAACTTTTATCAAGCAAAGAAATTGGTTTCTAAATTAGGATTGTCATATGATAGAATTCATTGTTGTGTTAATAGCTGAATGTTATACTACAACACTGATAATGACTTGAAAAATTATAAGTTTTGTGGTCATGCTCGTTATAAGAGAACTTCTGCTGGAAAGGTCGTTCCAATCAAGGTGATGCATTACTTACCTCTTATTCCTACATCGAAGAGATTGTATGCATCGATGAGGTATGCCCCACATATGAGATGGCATCATAAATATAGAAGATCGTCGGGTGTGTTGTCTCATCCATCTGACGAAGAAGTATGAAAGTATTTTGATAATGTATATCACGACTTTGATGGAGAACCTAGAATGTTAGATTTGCTCTGTGCAGATGGTTTCACACCATTCTCTAATTCTACCTCGCCTTATTCTTGTTGGCCTGTATTACTTACTCCGTATAATCTTCCTCCTGAAATGTGCATGACAAGTCCATTCATATTTGTAAGATGTGTTATTCCGGGTCTCTATAATCCAAAAAATTTGATTGATATCTATCTACAACCATTGATAAATGAGCTTAAGCAACTATGGTTTGAAGGTGTATTGACTTATGACATATCAACTAAACAAAATTTTGTTATGCGTGCTTGTTTAATGTGGACTACTAATAATTTTCCTACATATAGTATGTTGTCTGGTTGGATGACTCATGGTTTGATTGTCATCATCAATTCTTGTCACTGGACCACGAGTTCAGAAAGATGAAACATGCATTTAGAAAAAATAGGGTTGATATTGTTCCCCCACCTCCATCACTGACAGGGCATCAAATTTGGAAAAGAGCTTCTCAACCGCCTAAAGTTACAGAAGCTCCACCTTCTAGACTTCCTGGATATGGTGTTGAACATAATTGGACCAAACATAGTATATTCTAGGAGTTGCCATATTGGAAGGATAATCTCATACGACATAATCTTGATATGATGCATATTGAAAACAATTATTTTGACAATTTATTCAATACAATAGTGGATGTTAAAGGCAAGACAAAAGACAATCCAAGAGTTAGAATAGACTTAAAGGAATATTGTAAGAGGAAAAAATTGTAACTGTAGATATTATCAAATGGTTAAATTGTCAAGCCTAAAACTAATTTTTCATTCACCGTGGATGAAAAATGTGAAATATGTGAATGAGTTAAAAATTTGAAGATTTCAGAAGGATATGCTTAAAATTTGGGCAAGCGGGAAGACTTGAATGAAGACAAGTTGATATGTATAAAAAGTCATGATTGTCATGTATTTATGAAAAATTTTCTTCCTATCGCTTTTAGCCATCTTCCAGACAGGATATGGAAGCCAATCATAGAGATAAGTCTTTTCTATAGAAATTTATGTTCTAGAATGTTGTTTGAAAGTAGTTTAGACAGGATGGAGGAAAATATTCCTATTATTACTACAAAGTTGCAGAAGACCTTTCCGTCTGGCTTCTTTGATTTGATGGAGCATCTTCCAATTCATTTTGTACAAGAAGCTTACCTTGGAGGTCTAGTTCAAACAAGGTGGATGTATCCATTTGAAAGATAGTATGACTTAAGTCCTTAATTATATATAATGAATATATAAATAATAAAATTTGTTATTAACACATTTGAATTGGTATATACAGAAAAATTAGAAGCTACAAATAAATAATTAAGCAAAGAGGGACAGATCGAATGATCAATTGTTCAAGCTCATATTGCAAGAGAAACTGGTGACTTTTATTCCTATTACTTTGGGGATAAAGTGTCATGCAAGAGAAATAACACAAATCGGAATGATGAATGTTATATTGATCCTATATTTTCACCAATTAGAATTTTTAATCAAGTGGTCGAGGATCTAAAAGGCGTAAAAATGAGGCTTCACGACTATGAAAAGACAGTCAGCTATGATCCATATTTTACTTAATTATCTAGAAATTCAGCCATATCTTAAGTAAATGTTAAATTATATTGTCAAATTACATACTAATTAGTGTTTACTAACTAACAAAAATGTACATATCAATATCAACTTGTTCGTGAACACATGAGGCGATGAAGCCATATATATGAGGTTTTCCAAATGGTTAAAGGATTATGTACATGTGAACGCCTAATCATATTGAATAAATAGGAATAATGCATTTATTTTATAGTAAATTGTATTATTTCGGATACAATTTATAGGTTTATCATGAATACTCAACTGTTGAACATTCACCATTAGTGAGAGAAATTGCATTCGGGCCTGAATCTCAAAATTATACAATGAGTAAATATTGTGTGCATGACTTTAAGTTTCAATCTAAAGAAGTTTCTATGTACAAGAAAACTAATAATAGCGGTGTTTTCATTCAAGGTGATATCAACGGTAATGATCAAATAATTGAATATTATGGTGTTATTCAAGAGACTATTAAAGTTTGATATTCAGGTTGACCTAAAAAGAAGATAGTATTGTTTTGGTGTAAGTGGTTTGACCTATCACATAGAGGCACAAAGGTGGACCAACAATATAATATAATTGAAGTTAATCACACCAGACAATGCCCAAAATGCTAAGCAAGTCTACTACGCTCCATATCCATTACGTAGAGATAAGACTGATTGGTGGGTTGTTATTAACACAAAGCCTGTAGGAAGAATTGAAATTGAGAATGTATTAGATGTGGCATACCAAAATGATATTGCACTTGGTCAATGACAAATTGATGTTTAATTGGAGACCACACTAGAACATCTTCAACACATACTAGAAGAGGTTTATGATGATGAATTAATAATGTCAAACATTCAGGAAGAAGTAGATGAGGAATATGAATCATTAGATGAGGAGGAATGTGAGTATGATGAATATGAAACAATTGAGGAACTGGAATGAGAGGATGACAAAAATGAATCAAGCGAGGAGGAATAGAATGGTAGATTGTAATTAGTATGCAACTTAATTTATTTTGCTAATACTAAAATTATTTAATTTATTTTTTAATACATTGTATTTGTGTTACTTTACATTCAGATACCATAGGGTGATGGTGATAGATCTCAGGATCATCTTGGGATTACTCATTCTGGTAGGACTAAAAGGAAGAAGTCTATGAGACCTATTGATCTTGAGAATATCTCAGGAAATATTTCTTCAGCACCTGATATTCAGTGTGCCCCAACTGTTAGTTCAAGACCTATTACTTATGTGCCTTTTGGGACTATGGATCCTCTACCTTATCATAGTCAGTTTTGTCGACCACGAGGTGCATCTTCTTCTTCACAGATGATATTCACTTTGTATGATCAGGTCCATCCTCTACCTATAGAGGTTTATCATCAACCTACATCTTTGACTACCCCATCTTCTACAATTTCATTCCTATATTTAAGTCTCCCCATCTATCTAATCTGAGACTTAGAAATTTTTTAGTACTGATATTGGACCTCCATCATCGACTCGACATTACACACTTCCTCCATCATCAGATTCACCTTCTTCTACCGCTACACATGATGTTGCACAGGATATGCTTGACTTAGCTCCTGAACAGAGGGACAAAATTGGGAGAGTCATGATAGAGCCTGGTGGATAATCATAATTTTTTTATTAATTTATTTTTTCTATCTTAATAAATTATAGATGAACTACCTAACATGTTTATTATGTATCTTGCAGTTGACATCCTTCGAAAGAGGTTGTGAATGCTCTAAAGGAGAGTGTTAGGAGGTTATACACGGAGACATATCACTCTTAAGGGGGAATTCCAAATGATATCCGTCAAGTGATATTTAATGAATTCACGATATATATAAGATTACAGAATAAGTATTATTTACTTAACGTTTTTTTAATACTGTTTGATTTTTTCAAGACTTTACGTACCTAGCAGTCGAAGTACAACGTGGTCATTGCGACCACTTTTGACAGAAAGACGAGTTCTCAACTATCTAACTAGCTAAACAAAGCAAGGGATGATGAAAAAGCTAGTAGTTGGATGCCGCCAAATGTATATGACGATTTGTGTTGATATTGGGATACCAATTAATTCAAGGCTATGCACGAGTAAGCCAAAAAAGCTAGACGAAGTCTGAAGGGTTACTCATTGCACACCGGAGGTGCAAAGACTGTTGGTATCATTACGAGGGAACTGGTTAGATTTTAAAATTTTTAGGTTTAAATAACATTCTTAAATAAATTATTTAATTTTTATAAAGTATAATTTTATTACTTATATTTCAATTTATAGGAAAATAATTGAGGTGGACCCCCTTCCGTCATGAAGATTTTAGGAAGAATCATATAAGGAAAAAGGAAAAAGAGTCAAATCTGGATCAATAGGTAGAGGAAAGGTCCGAACAAGCTTATGTAAGTTATTTAACATAACTTTATGTAATATAGACATATTACATATATATATATATGTGTGTGTGTGTGTGTGTGTGTATAATGTATAATTTATTTTGATTCTAACTTTTACGTTTAATATACATATTGCATCTGACTGTTACTTTTAATATGCAGCATGAGTATGAGTGACAAATACGTGGGCTTGGGGATTTGGTCCAGCTAACGCCTGAGCAATTCAGTCAAATTTAGATGGAAAATGTTACAAGAGGGAGCCATAAGGGCCGAGTCATTATCTATATGGTGTCAAGTGTGAGATATATACCTACCATCGTAATCTACAACACATGTTCACTCAAAAAGACTTGAATATGAGACATCAAAGGTGGATAGAGTTACATAAGGATTATGATATCACAACTAAGTATCATCCAGGTAAGGTTAATGTGATGGCAAATGCAGTAAGTTGGAAACTTTCCAATATGGGTAGTCTAGCTTGTCTAAAGGTGTCTAAGAGACCCTTGGCAAGGGAGATTCAAGCATTAGAGATTAAGTTTATAAAGCTAGGCATCACAAAAAAAGGTATTATTTTGGTCGATATTGAGGTCAGACCTACTTTCATCAAGGAGATCAAGTACAAGAAATTTGAAGATGAAAGCTTGAATAAACTTAGAAAGAAGACAGTGTCTAGTAAGGCACAAGATACTACTACAGGTGGAGTGCTCAGTTTTAGATGGAGGATTTATGTGCTTTGAGTAGATGGAATAATTCAAAGGGTATTATTAGAGGTTTGTGGTTCACAGTATTTCATTCATTTGGGTGTGATCAAGACGTATCAAGATTTGAAGTGTCTTTATTGGTAGCCTGGTATGAAGAAAGACATAATTGAGTTTGTGGTAAGTGTCCAAATTGTCAGCAAGAGAAGTATGAGAACCAAAGATCAATAGGTTTACTTCAGAGAATGTCTATTCCTAAATGAAAGTGGGAAAGAATAGCCATAGATATCGTGGTTGGTATTTATATTACCTTATAAAAGCTTGATTCTATTTGGATTATGTTGACAAGATGACATAGTCAACCCACTTTATTTCTGTTGGAGTGGATTAAGTCCTTCAACTAGCAAAGATTTATGTGAGAGAGACAGTAAGGCTATATTGGGTGCCCCTTTCTATCATCTCAGACTATGGTACACAATGTAGATCAGAGTTTTAGGGTAAGTTACATGAGGAGTTGGGCACTCAATTTACTTTCAGTACCATTTTATACCCATAGACTAATTAACAGTTATAAAGAATGATTTAAGTATTGCAAGACATGTTAAGGGCATGTATAATTGATTTTGGAGGTTATTGGGACAAGTTTCTACCCTTGTGTGATTTCTGTTACAACAATACTTATCACTTTAGCATTTGCATGGCACTATTTGAGGTACTTTATAAGAGGGGATGTAGATCCCTAATAGGATGGTTTGAGGCTGGGGATGTGAAACCTCTGGGGGGTGACCTAATAAAGGATGCTAATGATAAGGTAAGAGGTACTAATCTAAACTCCTAGTAGCATAGAATCGATAAAAGAATATATTGATTGCAAGGTTAAGAATATGACATTTCAGACTAGAAAGCAGGTGTTTCTGAAGATGTGACCTATAAATCGTGTTATGAGATTTGGTAAGAAGGGAAAGCTCAATCACCATAACATTGACCTATTTGAGATTCTTGATTGTATAAGGCTAGTAGCTCATAGGTTGACTCTACTACCCAACTTATTTAGGATTCATCTGGTGTTTCATGTGTCCATGCTAAAAAAGTACCATGGAGATGGATATTATATCATCAAGTGAGACTCAGTATTATCGATAAAAATATTTAGTATGAGGAAGAGTTGGTTGTAATTTTTTATTGTGATGCCCGGAAGCTAAGGAACAAAGATCAATAAAGGTTCAGCAAAAGCATTGTCTAATTGAGGATGTCACTAGGAAAATTAAGGAATTGCGAGACAAGTATCCTTTATTATTTGATGATTCAAGTACTACTCTATTCTTACCGTAACCCAGTTTTTCTATTAGAATACTTGGGGGCAAGTAGTGGATAAATTGGTATCTATTGTAATGACATGTTCCTTTTGTTATGGACATACCAATGGGGAAGGATTTTGGGCTAGAAAACTTGTGGGTAGTAACTTGGAATTTTGATCCCAGGCCAGACTTGGATGAAATTCAATTCAGGTAAGGTTTGGGGTAATGTGGTAATGGATTGGGGTGTGACTCATGTGTATGATCTTTTGAGTTGATAGCCAAGATGATAATGAGCATGTATGGCTTTACTGGATAAAATTCAGATGAGTAGAACTCTTAGAATTGGTCTTGGTGCAAGGAATTGATTTTTAAATGGCAAGATTTGAGAGTATATTACAAAATAGAGGTTTGGGACACAAATTTCAAGTTTTTGTCTCTGTACAACCCGCCACTCTAGGATTATTACCGCTATGACGAGGCTATCGTAGAGGGATAAGTGGTCATCATGACAGGAATATCACAATTTAAGTAAAAAAAAGTCTCAAAATCATTTTTATTTCTCCCACTTCATTCTTGAGAAACCAGAAGTGACCTAGGACTATTTCTTTTACTCTCAAATCAAACATCTTGTGGCACCACATCTTTAGACAAAGTTTAGGTTTAGCTATAGCCCAGTAAATTGGAGGCAAAAATTTTCACCTATTCTTTGTTAAAAGTAATTTAATCATTCCTCTAACTTGTAAATTAATTCCTACACCTTAGAATCTATGAAAATACTTTTAGGGAAAGGTTTGGCCTGAAGTTAATGGTGGAGAAAATCTCTAGTTGGGGAGGGATGATCATGAAAGTGATCGATGGTTAGGATTTTGATATAATTTTGGTATTGTATGTCATTGTTAATTGATTTTGTAATTCTTGTTTGTTTTCAGACCAAGACGAGTCAAGACTTTGAAAAAGGAAAAGCTTCAATTTTTTTTAAAGATTTTCAGGGATTATTTTGAGATAGGTGATGGTTTTTAATTTTCGTCTATGCTATATGTACTTTTTAACTGTATTTTTAGTAACTGCCTACATGTATGTAAATAGTAAAAGAAAAAATAAACCTAAAAATGGTTATATGTGATTAGTTGTGTACAATAAATCTATTACTTGACTATGCAAGTACGAATTTTTCACTATTATTGTGATTGTGATTATAATTGTTATTGTTGGATCAAGTGTCACGTTTCAATACATATTAGATCAGGTCTCACATTTCGACATATATTAGATCGGGTATCATGTTTTGATACATACTTGGATTAGGTGTTATGTTTCAACACATATTGAATTGAGTGTCGCGTTCTGACACGCTAATAGTTTAGGTGTGGATTCTACGAGAGGACCATCATTGACTATTGCATTTGGGTAGATATTATGAACTATGTGTGGAACATGAATTGGTAACTTATAGTGTTTTTTGTATATCTGTGGTTTTACTATATTGTGGTTGCCTGTATGTATTTCATTTATTGGAATAACTGTGTGATTCTAACTATACACTATTTTTGTGTGTACTGATATTGCACTTGCTCTTTTTTAGTACAAAACATCCTCAAGCAACTATTGAAAGACCTCAGTTAGGAGATTGCTGACATGTTGAATTGAAGGTTAAACTAGCTTTTTCAGGCTACCATGGATTCATCCATGATCTCAATCTATTCTACTCGGATTTGGATATCTTATACATTGTTTTTATATTTATGATTTTAGGGTTGCATCCCCTTATTCTAGACTACTAGTAGAGTTTTGGTACAATGACTTTCATGTTCTGAGGTTGTTAAGTTTTGCACTATTTAGATTATACCATTTGAGTTTATGGAAACTCAATTTTTTGTCATCTAAAAACTTATTTCCGCATCTTAAAATTGTCTATTTCATATTAGTTGCTTGTTTAGGTTGTAGTAATAGTTCTCTCACGTCGGATCAGTATCATGACACAAATTAAGGTGAGAATTAAATATTGAACTTTGAAGAAAATGGACTTTGAATATAGACGATTAGTTCGTGTATAATTTAAATGATAATTGTGGAGCTAAATATAGTACGAATATTATAAAACTAGACATTTTAAACACGACTCACACACTATCATTTAAAAAAAGGAAAAAGAAAAATGGTGTAAAACAACATATAGAGAAAATATGGCCTGCCTAATTACCTAAATATATAAACCCACTACTAATTAAATGTGATAAATGAGATTTTCTCCTTTGGAGAAAAACAAAACAAAACAATTCCCGTGGTGATTGGACACTGCCAACTTCATTCTAGAAATTTTTCTCCAGTTTTGTGCACCATTGGTATATAGAATATTATATACCATCAGATAAAGTTACCTACTATTGTAGGTTATCAATTTTTTCTAAATTTTCTTTTTCTTTTTTCTATTTATGACTTTATTTTCTAAAAGCTAGATTCTCAGCTAAAACCTTCTCTCCATGATATCTTTCTTTACTTGTCTTTGAATTTTAAGATTTTGATGCAGATTTTTATATGATGTTTGCACTTTAAATGTTTTTTCAATTCTTTTTCTAAAAAAATAGAAAACATTTAATATCATTTGTAAAGTTTTCACAGAATATGCATTTGATGCAAGTTTCTTTTTCTCTCCAAAATTAACAAGTTGAAGCATGGAAGAACTACTTCTTGCAATTTTAATAGTATTTGAGGTGAAAGTGTTTTATTAATTATGATGATTTTGTTGAGAGAGATTGATGTGGAAAAATTAGATTTGATTTATGTTCTAAAAGAAAATAATAACTAATTTAGTAAGAGTACCATTATGATTCTAGTTTTAATATTTTTTTTCTAAATTTTAATTATATAAATCTAATGATAATTATTTAATTTTTCTGAAGGTGTAAATTATTTTATACACTAATAGTACACAAAATTTAAATTCTTTGAGTTTTATACCTAAAGTATTGGGCGTGTGATTTTATATCTAAAATATCACAAATTAATTTGAAAAACGCACCTCAATGATATATGTAATACACTCTCTTTTATATTTGAAAAACTCTTGTCACATGGATAAAACATTCCACGTAAATAAAAATTAAATACACTACTATTAGTATTAGTTAAAAATTAAAGGTTAAATTATTACTATCACCCCCCCCCCCCCCCCTTTTTCAAAAAATCCTCACAAATGCAATCGTTTACTTTAAAAGAAAATCAAATACATAGGGGGAGAGGGGGGAGGGTTTGGGGAGGTCAGTGGAAGAAGGTGGTGGAGTAGGTAAGCAAAATGTTCTGAATTTTATTTTTTAGCAAATTTATTTCTTTTATTTTGATAGTGATACTTTAATTTTTAATTTTTAATTTTTAACTAATATAAATATTTTTTTAATTTTTGTGAAGGTGAAATAGTTTATCCATATGAAGTGTCATGTGCAATTTTTTAAAAATAAATTCAAGAAAGAGTGTAATACACACACCGTCAAAAAGTATAATAAAAGAGAGATGTATGTTTGTCAAACTAATGAGTGATAGTTTAAATATGAAACTCACACTTCTAATAATTTAGACATGAAATTCAAGAAAAAATCGTATATATTTTTTATACTTCACTCTAAAAAATAATATGAAAAATCTGATGTTAAATTAGACAATGGGGGTACTTATTTGTCAAAAGTTCTATATAGGAAGGACAAGTTGGCACGAAATCAACCTGCCTAATTTTGTCATTTGAATTTTTTTTTTGAAAACCAAAGAACTAGTTATATTAATTCATAAAAAGGTTCAAGGAGTTAAAGGATGCGATGACATCAATTACA
>JBCEWC010003018.1:0-17031 GCA_038996855.1 Solanum aculeatissimum | reverse complement strand
ATTCAACTAGGGAAAGCAAAAAACCAATCAACTTTATGTAATAATGAAAGAGAAAACTTTGCTAAATTATGTGCTATAATATTTCAAGATTACAATTCAACTAGGGAAAGCAAAAAACCAATCAACTTTATGTAATAATGAAAGAGAAAACTTTGCTAAATTATGTGCTATTATATTTCAAGATCTTGGAATATACACCACATTGACTTATTCAAAGATCGTCATAAGTTTTCAAATATCTTCACAAGTAGTCTTTATCTCCCATGAGACTACAGCTCTTTGTAGTATCACATCCACCACACTTTTTGCATCCGATAAGACTTGTATCTTTGTCCAACCCTTTTCCTTAGCTCTCTCCAATGCCATACGAATTGCAATCGTTTCAGGGGTTATGACTTTCCCATTGAATTGGATTGGGGTGCAAAATACTTGAAGCAGGTTACCAAAGCTATTCATAGTAGCCATACCAATACTTGTCATTTTCTTCTCCTTATGTACACTTGCATTAGCAAACAAAACAATACCATCTTGTGTCAAAGTTATATTTCTATCACTATTACAAGCAGGTATATCTGTAGGAGACAATATAGGTAGCAAATTATTTTCATATTCATGAAAATCAAAAAGAGCTTTGTTAGCAATATCATTTCGTTCTAAAATTTCTCCATTGAAAATCTTTGAATTTCTAGCCTTCCAAATTTGCGACATAATGGTAACACTTAATTTTATAAGCTCAATAGATTCAGGATATTTTTTTAGCACTGATGATAAGATTCATCCACCATCTAGCAAAATTCATAGTATTTTCTAAATTAGGCCAATTACTGGGATAAAATTTTCAACTAATTGAGAACTAGGACATCTAAACAACATGTGATCAATAGTTTTACTTTTTAATCCACATTCCTTACACACTCCATAAAATTATCTCATTCTTTTAGCAATAACATAATTGACTGGAAGCACATTTAAAATATATTTTCGAATAAAGTGTTTATACTTATTCTTAATATTCATAGACCATAAAACATTTCAAGATTCTTTTGATAGAGACTGATTGCTAGATTGAGCTCTCTCGCGATTCATGTGTTCATATCTAACCATTTATAACACTCGGTAAAACAATTACCAAAATACCCCTAGAGGAGAGTTGCTTGCATAACGCATCTTTCCAAACATTTTTGGAAACGTCGAGGCTAGAAACGCCATCAACACGAAAAATTATGTGAGAAAATGGTCTTGGTTGATTTTTAGAGCAACCGGATCAAAAGATAATTTTTTTAGAGCAAACATACAAATCCAGAAAAGTGTGTGACATGTCTGCGTCGTGGACTTGTCGCAGATTTGCACTTAGCTAGAGTTTTAATATTTTTTACGGGATTAGAAAATCGATTGAAAAATAATTTAAGTAAAATTACACATAAAACACATTTGACAAATGCGTTTTACATGTTATTTTGTAGAAAAATAATTTTTGAACACGTTTTAAGTTTTTCGTAAAAAAATAAAATGAAGCGCGACAAGTCCACATCGCGGACTTGCCCCATTATGGTACTTGACGATCAGTTTTAAAAGCAAGGGCATTCTAATCTTTTCCCCAATCCTCCTAAACTTAATTCATGACTAAGAAAAATCATTTTTGACTTAAATAGGATTTTTAAACCCATTCCTAAGTCATTATTACGTTCTAACTAAGAGGAGACCTTGAGCGAAGAAGAGGAGAGAAGTTGGGGTTTCAAGAGATTCTTGTGAGTTATTTCAAACGCTGCTAAAATTCAAATCTTCCAGGTATGTAAGGCTAATTATAGCGTTGGATTGAATTCATTCACGAGCACCACATGTTGATTTCTTGCCATTGAGTCTGAGTAGAATTTTACCCTAGTTCTTGAATTGATTTCTTGGATTGTCTATTGTCTTACTGAGTTCTCGTATATAAAAGTCTATTGATAATCTTCACGAGTTGAGTATTTAATTTGATATATGTTCATGTTTTCATTCACATGAACCCTAGATGATGATTATATTTAATTTTTATGCATTATTTCAAATTGAGATTTGATGATCATTTTGTATGTTTAACAAAGATGATTTTTGAGTATATTTTACTGAGTCCGTATGGATATGAGTTTTTGAGCATAAATAATGATTTTGAAAAAGTATTTTGATGATATGTAAAGATTTTGAAGCATATTTTTAAACGAAAGCACTTGATATTTTGAGAAAGTATTTTGATGATGATGTAAATGATTTTCAAAATATATTTACTGATGGAAGATGATATTTAAGATGAGCTTGATGTTTAAATCAAGGTCCAATGAAACTTGATGATTTGTTTTTTAATAATATACTTACTTGATGAATATGAGTACATATTTTGGGAGAAGTATTGAGCACCGAGTTGGGTAGAGTAAAATATGGCTCAAAGTCCCAGAACTATGTTGCCTGCGTAGAATAGTTGTGCAGTTAACTCTTGCAACTTCTGTCCCAAAATGTTGGACAGGTATGATGGATCCAAGATGTTGATGTGAAGTCTTTACTTTGGCAAGTATTGGATGAGCGAGCAACGACATCGTCTCCGTTATGCATCACCAACTATGGTGGTGAGATGTTGTCGATTAGAGAAACTCCCTAATTTTA
This sequence comes from Solanum aculeatissimum, assembly GCA_038996855.1. Classification (NCBI taxonomy): domain Eukaryota; kingdom Viridiplantae; phylum Streptophyta; class Magnoliopsida; order Solanales; family Solanaceae; genus Solanum; species Solanum aculeatissimum. The sequence goes on along the minus strand of JBCEWC010003018.1, from coordinate 14,394 downwards.
CATAAATGATTTTATTGAGTTGCATATTATTGAGTTTACTTTCAAATCATAACTATGTTATTAAACTTGCATATTTTACTGAGTTGAGTTGAGTTAATTTTGAGTTGAGTTACTTGAGTTGAGTATCTTTGATTATGTCCTTTCCTTTTTCCAACCATTTTACATACCAGTATATTCCATGTACTAATGTCCATTTGGACTGCATCATTTTATGATGCAGAGACAGGTATTAGAGGTCATCAACAGGCGCTTCGTTGATGATCTTATCTTCCTACAGTTGATTGGTGAGTCATCCCCTGCATTCGAAGGATACCACTTATATTCCTTTTGCTTTTGAGTTATTTTATTTCTTTGATTGGTTTAGCCATGTCCTATCATGGTATCTTCTAGACATGTAGAAATAGAGGCTTCATAGACTAGACAGAGATGAGTTGATGTTGAGGTTTCTTTTCTTGAATAGAGTTTTATTTAAATCTATTCTTATGTCCTAGAAGTTGAGTTTGACCTTGTCAGCCTATGGCCTTTATTCATTGAGTTGGAATGTTGATTGAGTTGCCCATAAAAATGTCACTTTATTTTATGTTTTCTGCTGATGTGAAGGATTGAACGATCATTATGAGATCAAGTGGTTTGCTTGGGGACTAGCAATAGTCTCTGAGTGTCGGTCACGTCTAGGGTACCCTCTCGGGGCGTGACACTATCTCCCTAGTCAAGTGGTATCCCAATTTAATCTCATACTTTCCAAATTTGGTATAAAGCCAAATAATTCTATACGAATTTTCTATGGTGGAAACATGAATAGAGACTATTGCATGAAAGTTATTTTGACAAAAATAATTTTGTGGATTTTGCAATTTCCATAAATGAGTACTTTGGTCTATAAGATCATTCACTTTCAAATCAACATCTATTTGAGCATGTGTAGGACTAGGTTTGAAATCGTTAAAATTAGAAATTCACGGATCCCACCAAACTTTAATACTATCTCTGCAACCTATCCTACATCTAATGCCTTTTTGTAGAATATCTCTTCCCCAAATAATGCTTTGCCATATTCAAGAACTAGTAGAAGAGTAAGTAGCATTGAGAAAGGAAGTATGCAGAAAATATTTACTTTTGAGAAATCTAAAAAGTATTGAATCTTCTTGGGTCAAAATTCTCCATGCAAGTTTTTCAACAACGCTTGATTAAAAGACTTTAAATCTCTGAATTTTATACCCCCTTTAGAATTTGCTAAATAAAGACTCTCCCAACTCTCAAAATGCATTTTCTTTTTATCATCATCATGCCCCCATCAGAAAATAGAAAGGATAGTAGTAATATCTTTATACAAGGACTCTGAAAATTGAAAACAGGATAATGCATAAGGAGTAGCAAAAAGAATTAAGAGCCTAACCAGCTTTTAAGCTCTTTTTAGCTTAAAAAAGTGTTTGACATATTTTAAATTAACTTAAAAAAAGTTTAAAATTTCTTAAAATAAGTTAAAAGTTAAAAACATCCTCCCCCAACTTTTTATTTTACAGCTTATAAGTTGTTTTACTTTGACCAACAAAATTACTTTATCACCCTAAATATTTTTTATATTACTCTCCATTACCACACTTTATTATTCATCGTTGCTCTCTTTCAAAGCAAATATATATATATATATATATACATATTATTCTTTTTCTTTCATCATTCATTTTATAAATAATTTATCATAGCAGAAAAATATTAATATGATAGACAAAACTATTACTCATAAACAAAATTAAAAGACATTTTAAAATTTTCATGTGATCTATCCAAATTATTTATTTTAAAATAAAAAACAAATTGTGTATATAAGATTTACATAAATAATAAGTTTATATTAATATTGAATTAAAATATAAATTTATTTTACTTTATTTTATTTTTTTAGACAAAAAAATCTTAAAGTAATCAATTTTTATAATGTTAACAGCTTGAAGGGTAATTTAGACATTTTTAATTAAAAAAGTGCTTAACAACACTTATGTGCCAAACACATCAGCAACTTTTTTTGCAGCTACAACACTTTATCCAAACACATAATTGCTTATTTTCAAATAAATTTCAGCACTTTAAAAAGTCTTTTGGAAGCACTTTTAAAAGCTATTTTTTTCAGCTAAGCCGAACGAGCTCTAAGTATTACCTCTTTTCCTGTAGGACTTAAGAAAGTATGTTTCCACCCTTTTATTTTAGCTTTCACCCTCTCCTTGATAAATTCTAACATTGTTTTCTTTGATCTTCCAACTATCGCAGATAATCCCAAGTATGAACCTAAATTATTCCTTTGTAGTTGTCCTAGAACGCCGGTGTTACATCCTTATCAATATCAGAATATTTTTTACTAAAGAAGATACCAAATTTAGAGAAGTTTAATTTTTGTCCCGAATATTCTTAATATATTTTAAAGATATTTGAGATGTTTTCAGCATTTTGAGTGTTAGCTTTACAAACGATAAAAGGATCATCGGCAAAAAATAAATGATTAACCATAGGGACCCCTCTATTTAAGCTTAACCTTTGAATCTCCCCACATAATTCCACATTATTTAAAAGTCTCGAAGACCTTCAACACATAACAGGAAATGATAAGGAGAAAGAGGTCTCCTTGCCTTAGTCCTCTAGCAGGTTTCACTTCCCCCATAATATCTCCATTAATATCAAATCTATATATTAGAGCAGTGACACATTATATAATCCAATTAATAAATGTTTCGTGAAAGTCCATTTTAAAAAATAATTTATGAATATAAACCCACTCAGCTCGATCATAAGCTTTAGCCATATCTAACTTAAGGGTCATATATTTTTGTTTACCACGCCTTTTATACTTAAGAAGATGAATAAATTCATGCGCTAAAATAACATTATCAACTATTTATCATTTTCCAATAAAAGACGATTGATTTGGAGAATAATATTGGGTAAGTAATCTTTAAGCCTCATGACAATAATTTTAGCAATAATTTTATACATTGTAGAGCATAAGCTTATACGTCTGCATTGACTAACATCACTAGAATTTTTCACTTTAGGAATCAAGCTTATAAGAGTTTGGTTCCAAAAGGCTAACAGATATCCTAAATTGAAAAAAACTTTTCATTGCTTTACAAACATCACTAGAAACAATATCCCAATACTTTTGAAAGAAAAAAAGGAATCATATTATCTACTCTCAAAGCTTTGAATGGATGCATATCCGTCACGATCCAAAATTTGGGTGTGATGACACTCAACTAACCTACCAAAGCAAGTCAGCTCAAAATCTAAACAACTCAACATAATAATAAAAGGGAAGATAAACAGTCTAATAAGATAGATAGATAAAGAAACTGAAACTACAACGATCTCAAAGTTGGTGTCATATGTATAAGCCTCTATAATAAGAATACGCAAATGAAAATACAAGTATCAATGTTTAGTTCCTGAATAGAATATAACTTAAGATAGAATCTTCGAAAGCCTGTCGAAGGTACAAGCAGCTACCTCACAAGTGATCCTGAAGCTCGATCCTAAAAATCAGAAAGCTAGCAAAGAGGACTGGCTCACAACCTATAAAAATGTAGCTAGGGGTGAGCACCAAATAACAAGGTACTCAACAAAATAGAAACTAACCTAAAGTAAAACAATAAAGAACACAAGTACTTCTTAACACCCAACCACATACTACCAAACTACAAACTTGCACTCAAAAAAGTCTGAGCACAAGGTATATAATATAGAGAAATCAAAAGGATATAGATATACTCATCACATAGCATCACATCTCAAAAGGTCTAACTTTAAACAAGTCAAATGATACAATAGGTATCCAGTCTCGTAAGCAATTCATATAATAATAGCAAGCAAGAGTGATATGAAATGAAGTGAATGTCATGAGATGCAAATAATGTGATGCAATGCCAAATAATTGTGATGCATGTCTGCCCTATGATACACATCAGTCCTACGATATACATCCGTCAATAACATTAGACCGAAAGCCATGAGGTCCACGCAAGGACCATGTATCCATGCATATTGTCGGCAAGACTTTGGTCAATGTTTACCCATCCAAAAATGACCTCCAACCTAATATCAACCGACATCTTACCTAGGCTCACTGGCAAATACCTCGGCTAGCATCGACCAATAGAGACCTCGACCTCTAATTCACATGTTACCTTACTCATTTCTCGATCATAGCCATCAAAAGTATCAAATGCACAAATAATCATTACTAAAAAAAAGCGAAAAAAATGATGCAGATCATTGCTTTTTAAAAAGCGACGGATTGCGTCACAATTTTTTTTAAAAACATTAATAAAAAATAACGGACAATGTTGCTTTATTTATTTATTTTTGATTATTTAATATTTACAATAGACAGCGTCACAATTTAAAAGAATTTTTTTAAAGAATAAACGACTGACATAGGGACTATGTTCGTTGCTTTTTGGAAATTAAAAAATTGTAAAACAAATACGACTGACCTAGGGTCTCTGTCCATCACATTTTCTGGAAATTAAAAAAAATATAAAAATGTGACGGACATAGGGATCCTGTCCGTTGCTTTTCTACAATTCTTTTGACAATAGTAACATATAGTTTTTGTTGTCCGCCTGCATTAAAAATTTAATTCAATACAGTCCAACAAAACATAATCAACAACAACTAAAACAAACAAAATATGTAATAACAAGCACAACTAAACATTAAAAATAAATAAATTCATAATTTACAAAGTTTTAAATTATTTCAAAGTTTACCAAACATTCTAAATTGTCCAAAACTTAAATAGAAGGGAACCTAGGGACTATGTTCAACAAACTCATCACTCTCGTCAAATTCATCGGGAGTGGGTGAAGGTTGGCGGGTTATGTTGAGCACTTGTTCTTTGAGTTGCTCAAATGTTTTACTCATTTGCTTCAGAATCTTCCAACGCATGTGTAAGTTGAGCAATTTGTTGAGACATGACCGCTATCTGAACCTCGTCAATGGCCTCAACTTGACGTGATAATTCAATACCTTGAAAACCTAACTGAAGTCATCGTATGTTATTTCGGGAGCCAATTCCATATTGGGTTTAGAAAGGTGTAGTTGGGATAAATAGGTCAAAAAACCCCTTCTTGGGAAAGTAAAAATATGATCAAAATGTCTAAAACAAGACATTTTAATGTGTCCCGATGGCAAAATCAGTGGTCTAGGGGTCCCATCGCTGAAATGGGACCTTCAAACTATCATTTTGAGACCTTTCAAAGTTTTTCGGTGACCAGTTTGGCGGATCACCGAATGCATTCGGTAGTCATGTTGACTGTAACTCATTTTGACAACCCAAACATGCTTTAGTAAAATGGCTATAACTTTTTTTTCAAACTCGGAATAAGGAGAAATTAGATGTGTTGAAAGCTAATTCAAAGACCTACAATTTAGTAGGTAGTGGGTCACCTAATTTATTATGTTCTAAGATATATGACCATTTGAAGTTGTCCCTTATACAAACTCATATTAAAACTTAGCCGATTGGAATCCTTTGGTCTTGGCTCGATGTAAGAGATGCCCTATGACCCTAAACTACATGTAATTTTCTTTGAACACCTAATAATTGATACCACCACATTAGAAGTCATCAAGTTAATCCTATATGCATATGAGAAATGACTCGAGTCATAGCTTAAGACCTAGGGCGTTACAATATCTCCTCTTTAGGAATATTCATCCTCGAATATGAATAGTGGTATCATGAATATAGTGGAACAACATCTACCAATCCATTACGACTACAATAAAGCAAGTCAAACATTGTTTTAATGAAAATTTCAAATTCTTTAGCAATGAACATCATTTTAAAAACATAAGTAACATATTCACATAATTGCATATGAAACTTCAATCAAACTTGCTCTATGAGCATACATGCATAATAAATAACATGTCAAGATCAAAATAAATGATGCATGAGGATGAATATGAACTACCACTTTTACCAACACGCAAACACAACCACTTACACCTGAACATCAACCATAGCACCACAACCATGAAACCATTTAGAACCAACCATTACAATATTAAAAGAAATACATACGTACCAAGCAAATCATTATGGGTTCTCTCCCTTCCCTTCCGGGCAGCCACTGGGCAATCCTTTCTCAACCTTATTCCTCTCTCAAACACCCGTAAATTCCTCTAACATCTCCTAAGTTTTCTCTCCCAACATTTATCTAAATTTCTAGGGTTTCCAAGACCACTCCATAGAAGACCAATCTTCCAAAGTGATTCATCAAGTTTCATCAAGTCTCCATCATCGAGTTTCAAGACCATAAGGTATGTGGGTCTTCCATCCATGGGTTCTTCTACCTATGGAGTCCTAAAACCTATTTTACTAAATACTTTAAGTTTCAATGTTGATTTCTTATGGGTATTTACTATTACTCCTATTTAGCCTGATATATGTTGGGAAAATATTATCTATTGAGTTGAATTTCATGATTACTTTACAAGGATTTTCTATTGTGAAGCTAATTGATGATATTCAAAGTCATGAATGTTATGTTGCCATGAAGTGTTGACGATTTGATGATTTTACAATACTAATTTCATATTCCCACATCTATGCTTGAAAGGATGATATGAATGTTTGTGATGGATTGTTTAGGATGATTTAATTTGATGAATTTTAGAATAGTTCCTATCTTAATATGTTATGGGGTTTTTAATCTCAATGTGGGTTACTAAAATTATTGAATATGAGATGATTTTTCGTAATTCCCTAACTAGGGTTTGATAATAATTATTTTGATTGTGTTTAAATGGTTTTGAGTGATGATGTTTTACCCTAATCATACATGTTACTCTTGAATTTCATGATTTTGAGTCTATGTATGAACCCATTAAGTTTTGGAACTAAGCCCTTATAATGAAGTATTTCATGAATAAAGAAAAGGTTTTTACTATGTGTATGCAAGTTATTAATATGATAAATGATGAGGTCTATCAAGTATGTTTTGAAATGCATTGAATTCCTATGAAGGCTATGCTTTATTGTAAAGCCCCCTACATGTTTTCATGGTATACAAGATTATGCATGTCATGATTATACCCATGTTTGTATGTCCAATGGGACTAGTCTATTTGAAGACAAGAATGAATGAATGATTGAGGTATGAGGCCTCCACTTACTAAAGCTTATGAGATAACGATAGGCCAATAGTAGACAAGATTTAGGAGCTATCCTTATGATGATGATCTATTTTCAAAAGTATTCTAGGATGGGTTAGTAGAATACTTCTCCATACTAGATGATTGTATGGTTTATGTCTATGGTCATTCCGTGAGAGCCACACTTAGCACCGAGTAGACCTTGGGATGAATGATGATACTCATTATAGTTAGGGCAAGAATTATTAGTAGAACCCCATTATCCCATAACTATGTGCCACCATAGGAAATAGGGGTCACCGCTAGTAGAGGTCGACTTCTAGACCATCCGATAGTAAAGGTTTGCTTAATACCTAGCTTTATTGGATCCACTTAGGCATCTTCGGAGGTCTCCTTGGCAAGTGACTTTCCCTTTCTTCCGGTGTAGGGAAAACATCCAGACTCCATGGTTTAGTGCACATGGTTTATGTCAGTTAAAGGTTTCTTTCACACATGTTCATGTTCCCCTTATTGTCCCAAGGTTTCCTTTTATGATGATTATATTGGTCCCTTCATTTCATGTCCAAGGGTGTCTTAAAGTTTGTATAACTCATTGTCTCTAAAGTTCAAATGGTTTTCTTCACATATGTCATGGTTCCTTGTTATTGTCAATGGTATTTCTCATAAAGGTATAGAATTTTCATTCCAAGTATGTATGGGGTCCTTCATTATTATTACTAATATTTCATTTGTAATAATATGGTTCTTTCTTTGATGTAAAAGAATTATTTTTCTGAAAGGTATTGCTATTTTACTTATGCATAATAACCTATGTCCCTCATTATACTTAGCTCAAGAGCTTTCTAATGAGATCAATTACTTGTACATTCCTTACTTTCCACATGTATTACCTTATGTTGCATGGTTTGAGAAATGTTTTAAATGATCATATTGTTCACTATTTTATGACTTATATTTTGTGCATTGCACGCCTACACACTAGTATATTTAATGTACTAACATATACTCTATGCCTACATGATTTCACCATGTAGGGACTGGCACTACTTGATATCCTCCATGTTGCTAGCATTTGAATCATAGAAGATTTTGCTTGTGGTGAGTCCTCTAGTTTGAGGTTAATATTCCACTTTCTATCTAGATTTTTTATATTATGATATTGATACTCTTATTAATTCACTTTTGAGGGTGAGGCCTGGACATGTCTTGGCCCCCGTCTTATCTATGATTAAGAGGTATTGTTGGATAATGTGATGAGCTTGACTCTTATGACATTTATGTATCTATAGAGATTTCCTTTAGTCCCTATCCCTTATGATGTTGATAGATGTTGTTGATATTGGTGGCAAGTGATGATCTTTCTAAGCCCCTACTTCCCCATAGCTTGAGTCCTATTAACCTTCCCCTTAGACTTTGTTGTGATTGGATGATGGAAATTCCTTTTCCCTTACTATCGCCATATCTTGAGCCCAAAGCCTCGAATCCCCTTACTTTGAATTATTTGATGTTTGTACTATGTTTTCACAACCAAAGATATGCTTATGTATTATATGAGGCTTCTTTGGGGACTCATGGGTTCTCATTCATCTTATTGCACCTAGGTCCTAGGCTTGGGACGTGACAGGTAGGCCAACAATTAAAGCTCGACCAGTGTAGTCAACCATGCTCACTTTTACAAGTGACTACTCAAGGACTCCATAGTAGCATCCTACCCTAGATGATCAAAAACGCTCCTTAGTTTAAAGAATTCAACCTTGGATTAATCGCAATTGTTACAATTATAGGAGCCAGGTCATATGAGGAGAGATTTCCCTGGCACCCACATGGCTAATCCTACATAGCAACAAACCAGAACAATAGACCAGTAGGTAGAGGTAATAACAGTAGGGTGCATATACAAGGTAGGTGATAAGAAAATAAAAAAGGTCATAGAGGACAAGAAAATGATAATGGGGAAGAGGAGAAACATAGCTAGGCATATAGGTTATCTGTTAGGATGATAAGGCTCAGTTTTATGCTATTTCGAGTTGGACAGAGGCTAAGGCATCTGATGTAGTGATCACAAGTACTATTTTTGTACGTGATTAGATTGTTATAGTTTTTTTAGTTGAACTCTACTTATTCTTATGTGCTACTAAATATTGACTTTGGTTTTGATGTGATTTTGTCACATGCTTGATTCCCCCCATCCATGTTTCCACCCCAGTTGGAGAGTCTATTGTAGTCACCTATATCTACTATACTTGTTTTATTCTATTTATGGATTATCATAATTGGGACATTTTGGTGATTCTAGATTTGATAGCCTTTGATATGATCTTAGGCATTGCTTTGTTGTCCCCTTATCATGTAGTGATCAACTCTAAATCTAAGACTATGATTCTAGATATTCTGGGGTAGGGAAAGGTTAGAGAGTGAAGGGGTGTACAAGCCTAATCTAGCTCGGGTCATATCTTATATATGTGCCAAAAAATTGGTGGGAAGGGTTTTTTTTGGCTTTTTTGGCTCATATATGGGACATTGATATTGAGTCTCCCTCTATTGAGTCTATTCCTATAGTATCTGAATTTAAGAAAGTGTTATCGATTGATTTACCTGGTATGCCCTCAGATAGGGATACAGATTTATGCATTCATTTGGAACTGGACACTCACCCAATCTGTATTCCCCTTTATCACATAAATCTCGTGGTGTTAAGAGAACATAGGGTTTAGATCCAAGAACTCTTTTATAAGGGTTTCACCCATGCTAGTGCTTCACCATGGGATGCTCCAATCTTATTTGTTAAGAAAAAGGATAGTAGTCTAAGGATGTGTATAGACTATCAACGATTGAATAGAGTCACCATCTAAAATAAATAATTGTTGCTTCATATAGATGGCCTCTTTGACTAGTTGCAGGGTGCATCTCTGTACTATCAGTCGAAGATTAGACCTTTGGATGTACTTAAGAAGACATTCAAAATTTGGTATGGGCACTATGAATTTTTGTTTGTCATTTGGATTGACCAATGCACCTGCAACCTTCATAAGTTTGATGAATAAGGTGTTCATACCACTCTTGAATTCATTTGTAATTATATCTATTGATGAAATTCGAGTTTGTTCAAAGAGTATTGAAGATCATGCAGAGCATCTTTGCATTGTTGTGGGTCTCCTAGGAAAACAATTGTATCCTAAATATTCTAAATATGAATTTTGGTTGTCTTCAGTTTCCTTTTTAGGGTATGCAATTTCTAAAGAAGGGGTGATGGTGGATCTCCAAAAGATTAAGGCAGTTAAGAACTGGGTTTGGCCTAGTTTAGTAACTAAGGTGAGGAGTCTTGTGGGGCTTGCCAGCTATTATCGATTGTGATGAACTTTGCTTCCATTGCTACGCAACTGACAAGGATAACTTAGAATGATGTACCTTTTGAGTGGACTAACAAATATGAGGAGGGATTTCAAAAGCTCGAGACCCTTCTAATTATAGCACTAATATTGGCGTTGCTAGTTGAATGCAAGAACTTTGTTATTTATTATGAGACTTCACATTAGGATTTGAGTATTGTGCTGATACAAGAAAGACTGTCATAGCCTATGCCTCAAGGTAGTTAAAGGTTCATGAGAGAAACTATCTAACGCATGACTTAGAGTTATCAGTACTAGTATTTGCTCTCAAGATCTAGCTAACTCACCACACTTAAAAAACCTTTTTATCCTACCAAGAACTCTCCTAAATGTATCTTACCACACTTGTAATAAGTAGGATAGGGGTTCATTTCCTTCTTATTCCTATCCTTCGAAACCTTAGTAAATGACGACCCACCCTCATCAAAATGAGCCCTCTTGGTCTCTCTTGATTTCTTTCTCACCTTCTCATCTTCAATTTGCTCTATATAATTCATGAGCCTTAATATATCCATTTCCTTTACAAGCATGGTAGTCTGGCACTCTTGGATAAGCAAATCGGATAACCCCAACATAAATTTACTTATTCTAGCATGGGGTCAACAACCAATAATGGAGCATATTTGGAGAGTCAGGTGAACTTGAGAGAATACTCCCTCACACTTATATTTCCTTGCTTAAGGTTGATAAATTCTCGTATCTTGGCCTCCCTTAACTCCGAAGGAAAGAAGTGGTCTAAAAATGCATCTTTGAACTCCCCCCATGAGATAGACCCCAATCCTCACTCCTCTCACTCTTCCATTGAGTGTCCCATATTTTGAGCAACCCTTTTTAGTTGGAAGGCCGCCAACTCTGCCTTTTCCTCTGAATTCATACCCTTAATGGCCAACACCTTATGTACTTTCTCCACAAACTCTTGAGCATCTTCCTCCACTTTTGAACCATGGAACTGAGAAGGTTTCATCCTAGCAAAGTCCCTTACTCTAGAAGTTGGGGTAGGAGCATTCCAAATATTAGCACCTTGATGGACTTGATTGGCTAAAACTTGGTCCATTATAGTGAAAGTGCCTCTAAACTCTGTATTAGTCACTCCCTCATCTTAAGGGTCTTGAGGAATTCTTCTTGGAGTTATTATCTAGGAAAGTGCAAAGAATGATCAATTAGATAAAGGAAATCATATGTCAACTCTAACGCATGACATAAATCATGAAAGAAGTGAGATAATACCTAAACTCCCCATAACCTCCTATCCATATATGTGGCACACTTCAGACCCATGAATAAGACTATAGTCAATGTAGCATGTTGGATTTTTGAGGATCTTTTACAAACCTAGTGCCCTGATACCAAGCTTGTCACAATCTAAGCCTAAGGCCTAGGTGCAACATGGCGAATGGGAACCCAAGAGTACCTAAACAAGCCTCACATCATACATAAGCACATCTTGGTTGTGGAAATACAATACAAGTATCAAGTAATTTAAACTAAGGGGATTAAGGGCTTTGGACGTACATTATGGGGATAGAACGGGAAAAGTAATTTCCATCATCCAATCACAATAAAGTCTAAGGGGAGGGTTAATAAGACTCAAGTTATGGGAAAGTAGGGGATTAGGAAGATCATCACTTGCCATCAAGATCAACAACATCAATCAATATCATATAAGGGATAAAGACTAAAGGAAATATCCATAGATACATAAATGTCATAAGAGTCAAGTTCAAAACATTATCCAATAATACCTATAGGTCATAGATGGGACGGGGGCCAAGACATGTCCCGGGCTCACCTTCAAAATCAAAGCAATAAGAGTGTCAATATCATAATACAAACATGATATATAGAAGTGGGAAATTGCCCTCGAACTAGAGGACTCACCACAAGCAAATTGTTCTATGACTCAAATGCTAGCCACGAGGAGGGTATCTAGGAGCACCATTGCCTACTTGGTGAAATTATATAAGCATAGAGTATGTGTTAATACTTTGAATATTCTAGTATGTGGGCGCGCAATGTACAAAACATAAGCCATAAACTAGTGAACAATCCGATCATTTAAAACATTTCTCAAGCAATGCAACATAAGGTAATACATGTGGAAAGTAAGGAATGTACAAGTAATTGATCTCATGAGAAAGCACTTGAGCTTAGCATAATGAGGGACATTGGTTATCATGCATAAGTAAAATAGCCATATCTTTCAGGAAAACAATGCTTTTACATCAAAGAAAGAACCATCTTATTATAAATGATACATTAGTAATCATAATGAAGGACCCCATACATACTTGAAAATAAAGTCATATACATTATGATAAATACCATTGCCAATAACAAAGGACTATGACATATGTGAAGAAAATCATTTGAACTTTAGAGACAATGAGTTATACAAACATTAAGACACCATTGGACATGACATGAAGGGACCAACATTATCATCATAAAAAGACACCTTGGGACCATAAGGGGAACATGAACATGTGTGAAAATAAACTTTGACCAATATAAACCATGTGAGCTAAACTGTGGAGTCCTAACGTTTTCCCTACACTAAAAGAAGGGGGTATTCACTTTCCAAGATGATCTCCTAAGATGCCTAAGTAGATCCACTAAAGCTAGATATTAAGCAAACCTATACTATTGGATGGTCTAGAAGTTGTACTCCACTAGCGGTGCCTCTATTTCCTGCAGTGGCACATATAATTATGGGATGATGAGATTTTACTAATGATATCTTTCCCTAGCTATGGGGAATATCCACATTCATTCCAAGGTCCACTCATTGGTAAGTATGACTCTTACAGAATGACCATAGATATAAACCATAAAATCATCTAGTGTGGAGAGGTATTCTACTAACCCATCCTAGAAGACTTTTGACCATAGATCATCATCATAAGGATAGATCCTAAATCTTGTCTATGCCTCTACTATCGGCCTATCATCATCTCATAAGCTTTACTAGGTGGAGGCCTTATACATCAATCATTCGTTTATTCTTGACTTTAAATAGACTAGTCCCTTTGGACATACAAACATGGATATAATCATGACATGCATATTCTTGTATACCATAATAACATGGAGGGGGATTTACAATAAAGCATAGCCTTTATAGGAATTAAATGCATTTTAAAACATACTTGATAGACCTCATCATTTATCATATTCATAACTTGCATACATATTGTAAAAACCTTTACATTATTCATAATATACTTCATTATAAGGGCTTAGTTCCAAAACTTGGTGGGTTCATACATAGAGACTCAAATTCATGAAATTCAAGAGTAACATGGATGATTGGGGCAAAACAACAACACTTGAAACCATTTAAAAATAATCAAAATAATTATTGTAAAACCTTAGTTAGGCATTTTGAAAATCATCTCATATTCCAAAATTTTGGCAGCCCACATTGGGATTCAAAAACCCATAACAGATTAAGATAGGAAATATTCTAAAATCCATCAATTTAAATCATCCTACATAATCCATCACAAATATTCATATCATCCTTTCAAGCATAGATGTGGGAACATGAAATTAGTATTGTAAAATCATCAACTCATAAACACTTCATGAAATCATAAAATCCATGACTTTGAATATCATAAATTAGTCTCATAATAGAAAACCTTTGAAAGGTAATCATGCAATTCAACTCAATATATAACCGTTTGAGGATCCGTTGACCTACACTTGGCTTAGGGGTGGTTCCAGGCCACCCCAAGCTCACTGTGACACCTCCCGGGACCCTAGACGGACCGTACAAAGTTTCACGGTCCGTGAAAATGTCCTTGGCTATTTTTCTGAGCCTATCTCCAATGGCTTTCGAATTTTAGACAGT